>VDFB02193563.1:0-17522 GCA_007258455.2 Sequoia sempervirens
AAGAAAAAACCCTATTTATTATTCTATCAAGTAAAACATAAGCCATTAATTGACTAGAGTTAAACATGCACTTATGCCTATCCTCTACGTGGGAATTAGAATGTTGCTCCTATATTAAAAAAATTGTAGTTATGTTAACAATAAAAGGATCCTCACATCCACTAGGAGTTTTCATGTGGAGATTGTTAGTGGCACTAAATGAAGTGATAAAAAAATAGGATTCACTATAATAATGTGCACCATATTACACTTACATGAGGGAACAAGTTTTATTTCTATTTTCAAGAAATTTTTATTAACTTTTTTATTTTTTATTTGAGTTTTTGGCAATCTAGAATATCATGTTGGATTTTAAAAATTAGATGCATAGAGTGCAATGGAAATCACTACTAATATTCATTGTTGGGGTATCTATCAGACTTATTTTATGATAACTTGGATGTTTAAGTAAAAAATGTATGAAATGAAAAATTGAAGTAGGAGTTAGAGAAAGAGAAAATAAAAGGAGAAGAAAATTCCAAGTTAAATGGAAAGATGCTTGTACTGTAGGAAATGGGAGAGGATGATTCACAATTATAGTTGCTATTTTGTATAATTTTTTTGTTTGGATTAATTGTATTATCTTTTACCTATGTTATGTTAACTATTTAATTGCATATTATAGATTAATCAAGTATTATCTTTTATCTATGTTAGGTAATTGGTAAAGAAGAAATATTTAAATTTTGGGTATGTGTAGGATCATCATGGAAAAAACAGGCCCTTAAGTGGCAAAAAATTCAGAAAAATCAGGGTAAGACAACTTGACATAAAAATTTGAATAAGTTATCTATATTATTTAAAAAATATGTAAGAATAGAATCTGTAGAAAATTGAATGTAGTTTCTAAACTACTAGGTTTGTTTTAAAAAAAAATCTATATGGTGAAAATTTGAAATTTCAATGCAGTAGTACTTAAATTTCAAGGAAAAAATAAGTAGGTGGTTGTCTAACCACCCTAACCACAATAAAATGATAATATTATTTTATAAGATATTAGATATAAGTAGAGGACTCATCTCCTAATGTGATGCATATTTCTTTGTAATTTTTTTTCAAGTAAATAATTAATTATGAATTTTTTATTACAAATTTAACAAAATATAAAAACTCGTATGTCTGACCACCTTAACTTGGTCAAAAATTCATGAAATTCAATTTTTATTTTTTTAATCCTATATTATGCAAAGCATAGAATGTGACACATATTTTGGATTTAAAAAATGTGATAACATTTGAAAGCTATAGATGTTTTTCAATCGATCTATCAATTATGACTTTAGTCGTAATTCAAATAGAAAATGAATAATAATAATTTATTAAATTAAAAGTAAAGAATAATTTATATTGGTGGAAATTTGAGAATCTTCTTTAAAAATCCTATTCGTTTCATCAATTTTGGGTAAAAAAAGTCATCAGCCACATACTTGAATCATATTGCCACTTTTTGGCCCATCATGATCATGCACATACCTTTTATGAAATTCATTGGAAACTATAATATCATCTAAAATCTCAAGAGCATTGCACTCATATCCTAGAGAAATTATTCAAAATTTAACATGTGATTTTATGTTAGTAAGAAGAACCAAATTGTGATAGAAAATTTGGTAATCCAATGAAGGAAAATGGACAAAGTTGATGTTAAAATGATCCCTAAATATGATATGGGAATGGTCACAAAATAATGCCTAAAACAAAATGTGAAATTGTAAGGGTATGCAATTTTTGATGTAATAAAGGGTTTATCATATAGTAGCTCTAGTTGATGAATTAAGCATTATTTTTATCTCTTTTATTGTCGTATCAACATACCTTAGGAAAATTATTTATTTTTTCCCTGAGGAAGGCCAAATATTTAAGGGAGGGTGTGGTGTGGCAAGCTCCTTCTCATGACCAGTATAAAGTTAACTTTGATGGTGTTGCTAAATGAAATCTAGGTCTTGCTGGTTGTGGGGAGTGTTATGTGATTCTCATAGTAGGATAGTTTCTATGGTGGCTCTCCCTTTGGGAACCTAGACAAACCACTTTGTAGAAGCTTCTATAACCTATCATGGCTTGAAGCTCACTCAAGAGAAGGGTGTTAGAAAAATTTGGTTGGAAATAGATTCTTTAAATATTGTTAATTGTCTTAAGAGGCTACATCCTTCTTCTTGGTCAATTGAGCATATTATTGAGGATGCTATTTTCATATTGAACTCTTTTGAAGAATTTTATGTATCCCATGTTTATCACGAAGCTAATCACTTAGTTGATTACCTTGCCAATTTAGGGGTGTCCTCTACTAATCGTTGGGACTCTCAAGATATCACCCCTATTGAGATTCAAAATCTTGTTAAATATGATAAAACATCACATTATGGATAGTGCTTTGGGAGTTAGAGGAGTTTGGCATCATGATTTCCTCATTAATATGAAAAGACATGTGAAACTCCACGAATGTCCTGATAAGTATGGAAAAGCTTATGTAAAGATTTTGATTGTAATGGCCATGATGACTTCTAGTCCTTGTGTTACTAGTTTTACATGGATTATGGGTGTTTGGTTCTTCCTCCTCCTTTATATCTAGAACTTTCATTTTCATTTGTTGGAATTTCTTTTCAAGGAGAAAGTTGTGTTCAATCATGTTTTGGTGACCATGGGGGGTGATAGGTGCAAACTAGAACCTATCACTTGTGGAGAATTTCAAGTGAATGGCATTGTTTGGGAAATCTCAGAGAAGGTAACTCAGGTTGCCCATTTTATGTTGAAGCTTCATGGGTTTGAATCACAAGTTTCCAATGAGTTTGTTAATGGTTGGAATAAAAGGGTGTTGAGAGTATTCGAGTTAAGGATCAATATTACAAAGAACCTAATTGCAGAGATTATTGAGTTATCTTTTGAGGGAAAAAAATTTTATAGGGTTTGGTTGACTTCTAAGTCAACTTTGGTCAATTTCTTTAAAGGGAAGGAAATGGTGAAGCTTAAGAGATTAGCTTGTGGAGGTTATGATTGACATTCCATTAAGCCCATTTGGAGGGAAGTTGCCATGGCCATTATGAGATACTTCACTTTGGATGATAGATTCACTGCTATTTATGGTTATCATTTATTATTGCTTAACCACTTTAGGCATAATAAACTAGCATCTTTCCCTTTCTATTTTCTCCTTTCATTGGAAAATGGAATTATGGAATTTAGAAAATAACCCAATAACCCCTTCTTGCATGAGGGTCTAATGCTTTTGATTATGGAATATGTAAAATTCAAGTATGTACTGGAAGTACCTAAATTATACAAAGCTTGTAAGCTTCAAGACTTATCCTTTCTAGTTATGAAATGGGTAATTACTTTGAAGGAAAGGATGAAGGGGGTGAAGATTCAAGTTTTTTTGAAGATGATTCTATTTCTCTAGAAGATTTTGACAATCAACCCAAGAAAAGGGGGAAGAAAGAGGCTATCCCCTCTTGGTTTGGTGGTTCGCATACATATTTGGACATTGAGGAGACTCCCTTAGTTAGGCTCAAGAGTAAAGGTTTGACTAAGGTTAAAAAGGGAGCCATATTTGTAAAAAGGAGGAGTCATCTCTTCCTTCAAGTGTGAAAAGAAGAATTCTAGTAGTGGAAGGTGAGAAAAGGGTTGAGGGAAAGATCTCAATGGGGAAGAAATCCATAAACCTCAAGTTGGGTAAGGAGAGGGAGACTGTCTTTGTGATAGAGGTGATGAATGGTAAGGTGAAAGTCTAGGGTGATGTTGTGGGTGAGATTGGTAAGCTTCAAAAGTTGGAGGATCCTAAAGTTGTTGTTAATGTGAATAGGGTGGATATTGACTTGGGGGTAAGTGCACCAAGATGGTCGCACTTTTGTGGCCAAACAAGAGAAAAATGCGACATAACGCATTCGCGTTATAATGCGAACGCGTTATGTCTTTTTAAAAGAAAAAAAAAGTGAATCAAAATATCATTTGTCATTTGCTTTTTACTGGTTTTCATCTCTTCCCATGGCCAAAAACCCTGCATTACGCGCTCGTGTTGTTGGGGAGGTGATTTCTTCACATTTCATCAACTTCAGTTGGATTTTCTTCAAAAATATGGCACCATGACGATGAAGAGATGCAAGAGGTAAGTTTTGTTTGGTATTTGTTATGAATTTTTTTTTTTAAATTGATTTTGTTTGTTTTAGTTTAGAAATGAATGATTTTTTTTTAATTTGTAGGAAATCCTCAACAAGAGGAGGAAAATCCTCAACCAAATCAACCTCAACAAAATCAACCTCCCCCACCATTCTCTCAATACCCTCCTGGCACTCAAGAAAATTTGAGGTGAAATTGAAAACAATAGAAAAGAAGTTGAGGATCTTATTAGTAGGTTGAGTGATCAAAATTCTTCAACCACAGAAAGAATACATCTAGTAGATTCATTGAAGGATTTGTTAAAAAATGTAGATGCAATTACCCAACAAATATCTAGATGGAAAAATAGGAGGGAAACATCGAGGGCATATTAAGCAGACAAATTATCATATAAACAAGTAAAAGATTTAAAGATTACTAAAGGCGATTTGTGCTCTCTATTCACTGACCCTAAAATAAATCAAAATCTCACCCTCAATGCAAAGAGGTTTCCTATTCATTGGTGCCACCACTAAGAGATTAGGAACCATTTTTATGACAGATGGTATATGGTCTTTGATTACCCACTGTGCAATAACTGTGAAGTCCCCCAATATTTTCTTAGGAAATTATACTGTGAGTTTGTGTTGAACCAAATCCTGAATTATTTTGATACGAGGGAGTTTCAGGGGAGAGGTGGGGGGTCAGCACAGGATAGGCCCGGTGCATAGCCGGATCCTACATGACAGGGGAGATGACATCTCGCTAGGCACCCTCCTGACCAGATTGTGATGCCTGCAGTTGAAAAGGAGAGTGTTGATGTAGAGACTTTGCAGGTGATCACATCCTTGACTCAGAGTGTCATCCACCACACTAGCCCCATTGTACAGTACAATCCAGGGGAGTCTTTAGGTGGTGGCCTTCGAGGCCATGTGTGTCGATCTTGCGGAGCCACTTGTTCGTATGACCCTACCGACCCTCAGGAGGGTGCTATGCAGGATCCATATGCTTCTACGCAGCCTGATCTGTATGCATCTACGAGGATGGAGAGGGCGACTAACATTCTGCATGATGCATATGGTATTGACAGTCAGGTAAAGTTCAACATGTTCATTGAATTTAGTTTATTAAATTTCGATTGCGAAATGCAAGATTAACTAATTTAGTTTTATTATTTTAATAAAATTGCAGGGTCATAGCATTGAGCCTGTATATACTAGTCATCAGCCTGTTTATTTTTGTAGTACACGTATCAGTGGGGTATGTAAAGTTAGTAAACAATTCTAAATTTAGTACACATGTGTTAATAGCATTGTTTTACGAATGGTATTTTAATATGTGATTTTGGATGTTGAACAAGGTACTGTCGAAGGATTCAAGGGAACACCTTCAAGTGCGAGTAGATTTACTCAAACATTCATAGAGGTAATATAGAATAAAGAGAACTTAACTAATGAATTCTAAGTTTAATCTAGATTTTTGTATATATAGTCATAAGAGTATATGGGTTCACTAGGTTATTATTCAAGCTTTTAAGAATCGTCCTACTATGATTGTTTGTCTTAGAACTCCTACACTAGCAAGCTATATATAATAAAAATTTAACATGGAATTGACAAAGGTAGAGCTACATTCTACTCCATCCTATATAATTTTTTGTGATGTCAACGTAACCAAGAATAAGACTATGGATGTCCTACACATGATGTCAATGTAACCAAAAATAAAACTTCTATCCTCGACCCTATCTATCAGCCACTTGACTCCTTCAATATCTCTTAGATGCTTGGAGATGCTTAAGACTAGGTGAAAATACCCTATATTCTCTTCATTTGTTGCATAGCTCATCAAGTTTCCCTATATGTTCTCTAACTAATCATGATTGCATGGAAAGAAGTTATAAGTACTCATTAAACTCTCAACTATTGGAGCCTCCTTAAAATTTCCCATAGGACGTGGAAAATGCTTAGAAATGATTAAATTCCCTAATAGGGTGTGGGAGATCTTTTAGGAAAACATTTGACACTCATTTGATCCATTGAATTCTTCTTCATTCTTATATATTCCTCAAATATACCTTGCAATACCCCTATCATACCTAAATCTACTACATTCATGTCCTTGTTAGCTAGCATGTAGGTGATATAGTATGGATCCATAATTTTTATGTCTTCTTTTTTCATTTTTCTATACAATCCTCTTTTATCTCACTACTAGGTCCTCACATAAAAAGAAAAGAAAAACATTGCTTCTTTTTCTCATCTAAGGCCCCTAAGGTTTTAAACCCCTTAGATGCAAGGATTCAAAGCACATCAACCATGTGGTACAAATGACTAAATCCCAAAGATGATCTGTAGCAATGAAAGAGAACTTGAAAAGGTAGAGAGAGCTACACTGGTGACTTAGGAGAAACTTTAGCTTTCAAAAACAAAGCCAATTAGGCTGGCAGACATGTGGACCAGGACAACATTTGGTGGAAGAGGAAGAAAGATGACTAGAACTCTGGAGGCCCACCATACTGGATTTTGATATTCAACAATGAGAGCAGAAGAGAGAGCTGATATCATGTATCAAAACATTAAGCATGCATTTTTCCAGCCAATGGATAAGGAGATGATTACTTTTCTTCATTTTCATTTGCATAACCATATCATGGCGTGGGAACCATGAAGACGAAGGATGTCTAGTTTTATGTGGAGGTAATGGATGTGGTCCAAACTTTAGGAGGGGCAAGAAGGCCAATGTATGATCTTGATGAAATTAAGGAAGAACAATAAGAGAGGAACAGGAAAAATAAAATCAATACATAGTTTCAAGGATTTGTCAAGTGAGTAAGAGAGCTATGGGAGCAACCTCATCTAAAATATTTTGAAATAGAATTTTATATAGCATTTAGAGAGTTGGTTTTGATGGAGTTCCTTTCAAATCCTCTGCTTTTATTGTTCATATGGTAAATTTTTTGGTAGAGTTGGTGGAATTACCTTTCTTAGTAATCACTATTACTGAGATTGAGATTGTTAACCTTGAGAGAGTAGGACTTGGGAAAAAGGGATTTGATATGGCTATTGTTTTCAAATAATTCAAGCGAGATGTACTCCATATGTACGCCATTCCTCAATCTTCACTTGATGACATCAAGGAATGGATGAACTCCATGGATCATATAAAGTATTATGAAAGTAGAATGAAATTGAATTGGAAACCAATTTGTAAGACTATTACTGATGATCTAGATAAATTTATTGAATATTTGGTTGGGAATTTTTGAATATGGAAGCTAGTGATTTTGATTCTAATAATTCAGAAGGGTCAAATCAAGGATACGAACCCTCTAATGTAGAAGAGGAATCATAATTAGATTTCATACAGCCACCATCAAGTGTGTTACAAGCCAATCAACAAGATGGAGGGAATTCTTATATAAGGATAATTTTCAATGTTGCAGGTACCAGCTTTAATGCCAACTACAATGGCAACATTGAAATTCCCTAGCAGTATTTATGTTAAGAAAATTTCCTTTGAATTAAGGATTCCAAGCACATCAACCATGTGGCTTAATTTATATCATAAGTTGTACCATGATGTTCCGCTGTACATTCCTCTACTCTTTTCGATTGTCCGTGTACTTAGCGACTTGTCATTGATCACCCATCATATTCTCCTTCCTTGATTATTTTCTCTATCATCTTTGGTATAAACACTTGACTATTATATTTAACTCAATTGAAACTTAAAAATCATAATGATAGGCCAAAGAAAGAATATTAAGTCTTTTCATGGTAAAGGAGACCTCAATTTAATCACTATCATCCTCAAAAGGTTAATTCCATTGTCAAACATTTATTGCATATCTTAAACTATGACAAGCGTTTAATAAGGGCTTTGAAGAATAGGCCCTTGACAAGTTAGCTACATCATTTTTTATTGTCGTTGTATCTTTATTTAGCTCTTACTCCATTCCCCTTGCAATAGTGATGCTTGGATTTGTCATGCCACTCATTTGGCTACTACTCGAAGCTCCTTTTGACTAGATCATCTCTCTTCTTCTCATATTGGTTGTCACATATTTTTACATTGTGTTTTTGGCCTTTTTCATAAAATTTGTCCTAAAGGGGTCTTTTGTTTTTTCAATGTGATTGTCGAGGGTTATTGCTTTTTAAAAATTGATAATCATATATTATTATACGTTGCATTACACATCATTCAAACTCAAAGCATTACTTCAAATTCGATAACCATTTTGTGATTGAATAATTTGTTGTTTTATTTTCAGATGTTGTTGTGAAACACATGTAAAGCGTAGCTCTAAGGGCAATGGATATTGGTGTTTCCTACTGCAATACAATCCTCGATATGGCTCACGATAGGGGAGGTATGAGGCAAATTACTAAATTTCAATTTACATTCATTGTTATAAATGAACTAGTTCTAGTGAAAAATCAAACCATTATTGATTCGTAGTTTAATTTCTATTAGGATGGTTTATTCAGGGCTCGAGCACACCTGAGCATCGGCATGCAAATATTTCCCTCGAGGAGCATGATCGTCAGATGGCTGTAAGTGATTAAATTTTGTTAAATATATTAATTTTTATAATGTAATTTCTATATATTAATGTCTTTACTTCTTATTGTAACAGTTGAAACTTGACCAGGAGCTAAATCATAGGAGGAGCAGCAGGAGCACCCCTTAATAGAAACGGGTGACAGATTTATCGCCATCGGGTCGCCCAAGAAAGGGAAAGAAAATTGTATTTGAACCGGAGCATGGAGAGAAATGAATTTTGAATGTAGAGCCCTTTTTTGTATGCCTACATGGCAATTTTGTACATATTTTATATTTTGTATTAGATATATTTGACATTGTATGCCTATATGACATTCTCATAGCTTTATATGGCTTTTTGTAACTATATTTTATATATATTGACATATATTGATGTACATGCGTACATGGCTATTTGATTAATACAAAAAAAATTTATTGATGGTGTCCATATTTGCATTATAAATTCATGGTTCAATAGATATGAGTTACATGTATTCAAGTGTATACTTTACAACTTACGCACATGTATACTTTTTGACTTACGTTGGAACATTGAAAAGTGTGAAAATTTGTGTTTGGAAGTCAAACGTAAGCCAATTTTGCAATTCTCGGTTCTTGCATACTCAATCTTATTCCTTCCTAGCACATATTGTGAATATTTCTCATTTGGTGTAGAAGACAAATTCCTCATTTTTGAACCACTGTTTTCTTGTTTGCCTTCCACACAGAAAAATGTTCACACTTTTCAGATTGATCAATGATCAATAATGGCTGATTATGAAACACTTGACATTTTTATGTTTTGAACTTTTAATTTATAATTTTGTAGTTTATATTCATAACGTTGATTACATTGCATTGCACATCTTTCAAACTCAAAGCATTTACTTCACATTTGCATAACTAATAACTAGATGCTGATAGATGACAAAATTTTTAATTACAATACTATAGTTTTACAAAGTCAACCCTAGCGGGTTAATACGAATTACTTCACATTGCATAACTAATAACTAAGAGCATTTGCCATTGCATTTTGCTTGTCATGGCATTCTATTGAGACCACATTTCTTTGAGGCATTTTTTCAAACAATTCACTTCCTTGTATATACTACCACATTTTTTATGCATGTCTACCAAAACATTTTGTTAAATAGTTCACTGCCTTGTTCCTATGGCTGAAAGCCTGAAACAAGTGCTTTCGAACAAGCTATGGGTGCTTGGAAAAAGTCTACCAAAAGCATAATAGTAAGCAATATCATAGACAAGGTGGTGAACTCTTTGAAATGCCTCAAAATAGTCTCAACAAACTGATGAAATGCCATGACAATAAAAAAATGTTGATTGTCATGGCATTCCTTCACCATGAGACCACATTTCTTTGAGGCATTTTTTTCAAATAGTTCATTGCCTTGTCTATGCTACTACATTTATCATACATGTTTACCAAAGCATTTTATCAAGCAGTTCATTGTCTTCTTTGCTATGGCTAAAAGCCTAAAAGCAGGTGCTTTCGAACAAGCTATGGATGCTTAGAAAAAATCTATCAAAGCATAATAGTAAGCAATAGCATAGACAAGGGAATGAACTATTTGAAAAAAATGAGTCAAAGAAATGTGGTCTCATGGTGGTGGAATATCAAACAGTTCGCTTCCTTGTTGTTATGGTTGAAAGCCTAAAATAGGTGCTTCCAAAAAAGCTACATGGATGCTTGGAAAAAATCTATCAAAGCATACTAATAAGCAATAGCATAGAAAATGCAACAAACTGTTTGAAAAAAAGCCTCAAAGAAATGTGGTCTCAATGGTGATGGAATGCCATGACAATCCATAGCAATTTGCTTGTCATGGCATTCGTCATGTCGTTCCATCACCATGAAACCACATTTCTTTGAGGCATTTTTTGAAAGAGGTTCACTATGTCTATGCTAACATTTTCATGTCTATCAAAGCATTTTATCAAATAGTTCATTGCCCTTCTTTGCTATGGCTAAAAGCCTAAAAGCAGGTGCTTTCAAACAAGCTATGGATGCTTAGAAAAAATCTATCAAAGCATAATAGTAAGCAATAACATATACAAGGGAATATGAACTATTTGAAAATTGCATCAAAATGGTCTCATGGTGGTGGAATATCAAATAGTTCACTTCCTTGTTGCTATGGTTGAAAGCCTAAAATAGGTGCTTCCAAAAAAGCTACATGGATGCTTGGAAAAAATCTATCAAAGCATACAAATAAGCAATAGCATAGAAAATGCAGCAAACTGTTTGAAAAAAAGCCTCAAAGAAATGTGGTCTCAATGGTGATGGAATGCCATAATAATCCATAGAAATTTGCTTGTCATGGCATTCGTCATGCCGCTCCATCACCATGAATCCACATTTCTTTGAGGCATTTTTTCAAAGAGTTCACTTCCTTGTCTATGCTAACACATTTTTCATACATGTCTATCAAAGCATTTTATCAAATGGTTCATTTCCTTGCTGCTATGGCTAAAAGCCTAAAATAGGTGCTTTTGAACAAGCTATGGATGCTTAGAAAAAATCTATCAAAGCATAATAGTAAGCAATAGCATAGATAAGGGAATGAACTATTTGAAAAAAATGCGTCAAAGAAATGTGGTCTCATGGTGGTGGAATATCAAATAGTTCTCTTCCTTGTTGCTATGGTTGAAAGCCTAAAATAGGTGCTTCCAAAAAGCTACATGGATGCTTGGAAAAAATCTATCAAAGCATACTAATAAGCAATAGCATAGAAAATGCAGCAAACTGTTTGAAAAAAAACCTCAAAGAAATGTGATCTCAATGGTGATGGAATGCCATGACAATCCATAGCAATTTTCTTGTCATGGCATTCATCATGCTGTTCCATCACCATGAAACCACATTTCTTTGAGGCATTTTTTCAAAGAGTTCATTGCCTTGTCTATGCTATCACATTTTTCATACATGTCTATCAAAGCATTTTATCAAATAGTTCATTGCCTTGCTGCTATGGCTAAAAGCCTAAAACAAGTGCTTTTGAACAAGCTATGGATGCTTGGAAAAAATCTATCAAAGCATAATAGTAAGCAACAAGCTGATGCAATACAAAGATTGCCAAACCACTCAACAGGCCCATTCAAACTACCACAATTCCAAGTTACATGAGGCCCATATCGAGACATAGCCCAAACAATAGGAGAATGGCCTATTTCAACATACTACACTCAAACCCTTAAGGGATCGATCTGGTTGAGATATAGCTCGAGGCGGCGATTCCACGTGTTTAAGGTGCGAAGAAGACCATTCTAACGTAAAATTCCCTATTTGAGCAGCGTTGAAAGCAGTCTGTTTGGTCACATGAGTTCGCGAGAACAAAATTTGAACCACCTTGCAACTTTCCCTTTGCTTCCATTTGACACTTTTTCCATCAATTGAAAACTGAACACCACGGGAAAACCACTCCAAGATAACAAAAACCAAGAGAGGTTATTGTAGAGGGGCCCAACGCGATCCCATAGGATTAGATGAGAAGTTTCTAAGTGTCATGGTGTGCGAGTAACCTCATGCCAAAGTTTGCACTCATTTTGCCCTTTGGACCCTTAAGGGATCAATCCGGTTGAACGTAGCTCAGAGTGATTCAGTGTGTTTGGGTGTGAAAGAGGACCATTCTTAGTGTAAAAATGCCTATTTGAACACGTTGGAACAGTCCATTTGGTCGCACGAGTTGCAAAACAAAAATTGCGCCACCTTGCAACTTTCCACTGCTTCCATTTGACACTTTTTCCATCAACTAAAAACTGGACACCACCGGAAAACCACTTTGAGATAATGAAAACTGAGAGAGGTTATTGTAGAGGGGCCCAATGTGATCCCATAGAATCAGACGAAAAGTTTCTAAGTGTCACGGTGTCTGAGTAACCTCATGCTAAAGTTTGCAGCCATTTTGCCCTTTGGAGCCTCAAGGGATCGATCCGGTTGAACGTAGCTCAGAGCAATTCCGCGTGTTTGGGTGTGAAAGAGGACCATGTATAGCGTAAACATGCCTATTTGAATGCGTTGAAACAGTCTGTTTGGTCACATGAGTTGCAGAACGAAAATTGCACCACCTTGCAACTTTACATTGCTTCCATATGACACTTTTTCCATCAACTGAAAACTAAATACCATGGGAAAACCACTCCGAGATAAAAAAAACTGAGATAGGTTATTGTAGAGAGGCCCAATGTGATCCCATAGGAATAGACGAGAATTTTCTAAGCATCACGGTGTCTGAGTAACCTTATGCTAAAGTTTGTAGCCATTTTTCCATTTGGACCCTTAAGGGATCGATCCGGTTGAACGTAGCTCGGAGTGATTCCACGTGTTTGGGTGTGAAATAGGACCATGCCTAGCATAAACATGCCTATTTGAATGCGTTGGAACAGTCTATTTGGTCACACGAGTTGCAGAACGAAAATTGCACCACCTTGCAAATTTCCACTACTTCTATTTGACACTTTTTCCATCAACTAAAAACTAGACACCATGGGAAAACCACTCTGAGATAGCCAAAACTGAGAGAGGTTATTGTAGAGGGGCCCAACATGATCCCATAAGATCAGATGAGAAGTTTCTAAGCATCACGGTGTCCAAGTAGCCTCATGCTGAAGTTTGCAGCCAGTTTACCCTTTGGACCCTTAAGGGGATCGGTCGGTTGAGCGTGGCTTGGGCGATTCGCGTTGTTTGGGTGTGAAGAGGACCATTACTGGCGTAAATATTCCTATTTGAACGTTGGAATAGTGCATTTGGTGCATGAGTTCGCGGAAAAGGAAAATTACTTTTCCCCTACTTGCAACTTTCCTTTGCTTCCATTTTGTGCTTTTCATCAAGCGGCTGGACACCGCGGGGAAAACCACTGCAGACCGGCAAAAGCCGAGAGGTTATTGTAGAGGGGTAACCTAATCCCATGGGATCAAATAAAAAATTTTCACAAGCATCCGCGATTATGCGGTAAACTCATCTTTGAAGTTTGCAGCTATTTTGCCCTTTAGACCCTTAAAGGTCGATCTAGTTGAACGTAGCTCAGAGCGATTCTGTGTGTTTGGGTACGAAAGAGGAACATTCCTAGCATAAAATTGCCTATTTGAATGCGTTGGAACAGTCCATTTGGTCACACGAGTTGTAGAACGAAAATTGCACCACCTTGCAACTTTCCACTGCTTCCATTTGACACTTTTTCTATCAACTAAAAACTGGACACCATCGGAAAACCACTTCGAGATAATGAAAACTGAGAGAGGTTATTGTAGAGAGGCCCAATTCGATCCCATAGGGTAAGACGAGAAGTTTCTAAGTATTACGGTGTCCAAGTAACCTTGTGCTGAAGTTTGCAGCCATTTTTCCCTTTGGACCCTTAAGGGATCGATCCGGTTGAACGTAGCTCAGAGCAATTCCGTGTGTTTGGGTGCGAAAGAGGACCATGCCTAGCGTAAACATGCCTATTTGAATGCGTTGGAATAGTCCGTTTGGTCACATGAGTTGCAAAACGAAAATTGCACCACCTTGCAACTTTCTATTGCTTCCATCTGACACTTTTTCCATCAACTGAAAACTGAATACCACAGGAAAACCATTCTGAGATAACAAAAACTGAGATAGGTTATTGTAGAAGGGCCCAATTTGATCCCATAGGATCAGACGAGAAGTTTTTAAGCATCATGGTGTCCGAGTAACCTCATGTTGAAGTTTGCAGCCATTTTGCCCTTTGGACCCTTGAGGGATCGATTCGGTTGAACATAGCTCGGAGCAATTCTGCATGTTTGGGTGTGAAAGAGGACCATGCCTAGTGTAAACATGCCTATTTGAACACGTTGGAACAGTCCATTTGGTTGCACGAGTTGCAGAATGAAAATTGCTTGCACTAGACAACCAAATTTGCTTGTAAGTGCTAAAACACTAAATCGGGTGTAACATGCAAACCAAAATGAATCTTTATAGGATCAATATATTTTAGGGTACCGATTTTGGGCATTAAAAACATATATCAATTTTAGATACACTTGTTTTGGAACACATGCCTGCTGTCCCAACTTCTTTGCTTCTAAAAAACCCCAAACATGCAGTGAGTTTTGCTTGTTTTGTGTGGATTTTTCTTAAAGAGGCACTTAGGAGTGATGTAAATGGTTGTAATTGGTCTGTACGAATCTGAATCAGGGCTTTGGGGTGAAGGGGTGAGCCTAGGTAATCAAAATCCTAGTGTGATCAACAAATTAAGCCTCTTGGGGATAGTGATACATTGGTCCATGGTTGTTCTTCCATCCACTGTAAAAAAGGTGAGACTTTGGGGTCTTGTAGAGACATATCATAGTTGCCTAAATTTAGTAGTTTGAGCCTGAAAATTATGGAGAAGATGTTTGTTGCCATGGCAGATGGGAATTTTTCCAGCATGATGAAGTTAGCAGAGGAAGAGAAAAAGGGATGGAAGTTGAACAACTTGTTCAACAACAAGCCTTGTCAACAGAATCATCAGCACACGTTGCTCACAGCCAATCAATGCAAACTCTTGATGCACCCTTGGTTGATTATTCAAAGAATCCAAAAGAAAGGGAGAGTGTGCAAGAGGAGACTAGGAAGAATGTTCCTAGAGATGAGGAAGTGAACTAACACTTCCCTTCTCCCCAAATCAATCAAGGTGATGAACAATTTCCTAAAAATAGGCTAGCAATTAATTTTTATGATGAGAACTCTGTTCCCAATGATGTCAAAGTATTAGCTTGTAGCTAGTTCATGGATGATGATACCTTTGTTACTACAAATGACTTTAGAGACTTCATCATCAAAGTGAAGAAAAATGAACTTAATGAAAAATTGGATAATGAAAAGGAGTTGAGCCATCTACGTATGAAGAGGTCACTCAACAAGTTATCTAATAAATAGATTTTCATGCTTATAGAATCACTTTGGAAGAAGGGAGGAGATTAGTTAAATAAAGTGGTATTCTTGTGTTTCTGATAGGGAGGGGGTTGGAGGAGTCAATCACAGATTCCTGCTCTAGGTCTTTCTTGCAAGACCTCCTTGGTGTTTTGGCTTTTTGGAGGAGGTAGGCAAGTGTCTTACCTAGTTGCCACATGAAGGAGAAAGCTCCATTAGTTCAATTGATGTGAGAACAAGTTGATAGTTTGAAAACAACCAGAAAATGGTTTAAAATCCTAGGAAATGACCATTTTCAAGTTTAAGCATTGTACGGACAGTTAAATCTTAGGACCTCAAAAATATTTGAGAGGTGTTCATATGGGACAAGGACCTCGAAGAAATATTGAGATGGTCTTTCGAAATGTTTGAGTAATAACCAGTTGTTTTGGTGATGGAGACGTAATTGGGGGTCATGGACTAGTAGCCTTCTTAACCCAAGATGAGGGTTTGGTGAAAGTGATGAAAAGGTGGAGTTTTGGTGAACCTTCAAGAACCCTAGGAGGTTGGTTTGAAGCCATTACAGGAACATCTCTGCCTACAAGGAACTGAGTGGTGGAGGTGTGAGGATAGGTGGCCTTTGGGGTAGATTAAGGGCTAAAATTTTGGGTTAGGAGTTTGAGAGAAAGAAAGTGAAAGAACTTGGCTGAGAGGGGTTACACACACAAAGTCTTGTCTGAAAAAAAGTACACTTCTAGGTGGGATATGACCAAACACAAGGATACTAGAAGGATTAAGGTTTGATCAATCCTTTTGAGTGAGAAATTATCAAGTGATCAACAAAACCCTAAGTATTAGGTCTATTAGCCCTACTTCTCCTTGATTGTAGGAACCTACTGTACGAATGAGATTGGGGTCTGAAACCCTATGAAAGATTTAAAGGTCCAAAAAGGGTGTCTAGAAATCAAGTTTAGTTGCTAGGTTGTTTGGCAGGTTTGGGCAAGAAAAGCCAAAAACTGACTGGTAAGGGCTAGTAGGGAATAGGCCACTTCAAGACAAAATCTTGAGATTGGGTAGATTGAGGATTAAAGACCCTTCAAGATGCATTCAAGTGAATGTGAAATGCAAGAAAACAATGTCTTTAACACGCTTGCAAGTAGTTCAAGATTGATGGAGAAATTGGCACTTAGATACTTCTAGGTGTTGGAAGAAGATAGCAAATTCAAGAGGTGTTTGTCCTCCAAGGTTAAGCACAAGGATTGAAACTCTTGGAACAGAGTTGTAGCAGAGCTTAGTTGATGAACTAAGTCAAAACAGAGCCTAAAAGTTGACAGGTTCTTGGTGGAAGGCAGAGTGAAGTCTTCTAGTTAGATAGTGCAAGCAAATCTTGGAGCATCATACACCATAGATTGTGAAAGATTTGATGATTTGGGCATATGTTTCCAATATATGGCAATGGTGTCTTGAATACAAAGTAGTGAGTATTGTCTATGGATATATTGGAATATTACGAAATCAAAACATGATGAAATTAAAATTTATCTTAAAGGTACATTTGGCCCGATTGATAAACTAATGCTGCTTGTTTTTGTTACAAATGGTTTTTAAGTGAAGATAGGATGATGGATGTGTTGATTTGAGCATAGATATCTTAAATGGTTGGGATGATGTTTGATTGCAGGTCTAAGGAACATCGGTGTTTGATTGTTTTCCTTGAAGCGGTAAGTTGAGTTGATGAGTGATTGTTGTATTGCATGCAAACAAACAATTTGATCAACATGGAATTAGAATAACAACAAAAATGAAAGCAAGCCATAATAGAATATTATAAAATGTACAAAGATTTCACATACCTAAAAGAACAAAGTTTCAAATAGAGGAGTTCTACCCAATTATGCAGCCTTTGCTTCTTCCTTCCTTAAACTCCTCAAAAATTTAACTTCTTCAAAAGCTTGTTCCCCTCAAAATTTTAATT
>VDFB02193564.1:0-14784 GCA_007258455.2 Sequoia sempervirens
TTCCACGTGGGAAAGTATCTCTCAATGTTTGGAATTGGTGTGCTTGCCACTTAGCAAAAAAGGAATGATGTATGTATGGTCGTATTAATTTTCAAAAATCTTCCATAAATTTTTCAATGGGAATCTCCTCTTCTACATAGTTCAACCTTGTGGATTCTTTCCCAAAAATATTTTGCAACTTTACATATTTGTACCCGTGTCAGTAAAATATGTGAATAACTAATAAACGACACTTGATCAATGAAACATTACATCAAAGAGAATCAAATAACTTGATCCTATGAAATTGGAAACAAATAAACTCTCTAAAAATAATTACTTACCTCTTACTTGATTTACTATCTTTGTTGGGTCATTATCCTCAATTCTTGAAGGAAATTTAGCCAAATTTCCACATGTCTCCCTGAAATTTTGTTTGTCGCGGTTTGTTGAGGCCCATTTTCGCTGATCACATAATATAGACTTTATGAACAAACTTGATATTCTATTTAGGAGGTGCATTTTGAAACCCACATCTTTCTTCTCTCATCTTTCAAAACACGTGATAGTAGAGATCAAATTCAATATGATAGCGACAACAACAAATTTCAAAAAACTTGTTTATCTTCACATAATATGGCTTTAACCTTTGAAACATTGTTTGCCCAATCTTTATATGAATATGCATTACAAAGTTCATATACATCTCAAACTGTGTTGTGTGTAGCCAATGTTTGATATGATTTTCATAAATACTAGGTCCAATCCACATTATCTCATAACATCTCTAGTATTTGATGATGGATGAGTGCGATCGTACCAAACACGAGACCAAGTTCCTAATAACATCTTCAATCCTGTTAGAATAGGGAGCTCTACACATAATTGCCCAATTTCCTTCTAAACTCATCCAAAAACTTTCTCTTTTTCTCATATTTTATCAATGTGGTTCTACTATAATCAATTTCAGTTGAAAGTGCTGACATTTTTCTTTTTCTTGCTATATCTTGATGTACAATAGATGTCAACATCACCCTTCTTGTAGTGGCCTTATCCACAGTTCGAGATCCTTTCCCAATGGAATCTAAACCCTTTTTAACATTTTGAACAATATCCTTTTGCAATCCCATGTGTTTCTTCTTATTTGATGTTGAATGGACACCCAACAATTGTAATTACTCTTTGAGCTCATCACGAAGAAGTAAACGTGATAACAATTGGGTTTTTTCAAGTGTATCAAGATGATTGAAATGATGATGATTGATTATTCCATTTACAGATTTAGTCATTGACCTCTTTCTCTCTTATTATAAGGCTGGTTGGCATAATATTTGAGTTTCTCATATCCATTTTCAAATTAAATGATCTAAATTTCTATGAAATTTGTTTCCCCACCTTCTCAGCTAGTTTTATATGCTCATCCATACCAGTAGGAGAGTGATCCTGACCCCCTCTCCAACATGCATTGTTTGAACTTGTGCCTCCTCCCTATCTTCAAGGACCATGCATTCTTGAGTGGATTAATTTGATCCAATGTCTAGATTTGGCTCGACTTGAGCATGAAAACTTCCTTCTTGTTGAGCCCTTCCTACACATGTGTCACAAAATATTTTGCAAACAAAAGTGAGAGATGATGTTAAATATATAAGTGAGGTTTATGTATGCAAGCAAACAAATTGATAAAATATGATGAGCTATAAGTGAGAGAAGTTTGTGCTAGTTTTATATGCTCATCCATACCAGTAGAAGGAAGTGATCTTGACCCCTCTCCAACAAGCATTGTTTGAACTTGGGTTTCCTCCCTAACTTCAAGGTACATGTGTTCTTCAATAGATTCATTTGATCTAATATCTAGATTTGGCTCGACTCCAGCTTGAGGAATCCCTATAGCATAAAACATAAAAATAATTTGAGAACATTGAAGTGATGAAAATAAAAGATGAAAGACACAAAAAAAAAATATTGAAACAAAAAGAATTGGCTTAAGGAATTGGAGTCAAGGATCATATAGACATTGCAACTTGCATGACCAAGATGACTCAAGGATATTTAAAAGTATTTATAGTCATTCAAGTGCAATGATGGTTAGAAACATTCAAAGTAAAAGTCCTAAACACAAACTTGAGAGTGAGAGAGATAAGAAACAAGCATGTACCTTGTTTCTTTCTATGATAATTTTCCAAGTTTTGATCACGCCTCTTTTGTTCTTCTTTTGACAATTTTCATTGAGATGCATTTTTTCTTTTTCTTTGTTGTCCCATTTTATTCTTCAACTTAAAGATGACTCTAAACAAGTCCTCTACCAACTTAGTTAAATTATCCTCCAAAATTTTCCTTGATTGATAAAAATGAAAAGTTGTCGAGCTCCAATATTTGCCTCATTGATAAATGTGCAAAAACTTCTTCTCCAAAATCCTGCTCCAAGTGAATCAAAAATTATTCAAGAGTGTACATGGAATAACTAGATCCTAGTTTAGTGAATCAAGCATTAAACAAAAGTATTTCATTGTGAGTTTGTTGTTATTTAATTCATAGGTATGCACAACATATCTAGTAATTTTTAAATTTTGTTAAAGTGTGTCAAAAATGTATAAATATTAGAGGTACAATTTGAATTGAATTTTCTTAATTATATTTGAATTGAATTTCAAGTTACTTGTCAAAAATGTACAATAGAGGTATAATTTGAATTATATTTTCTTAATTATATTTGAATTGAAATTCAAGTTACTTGTAAAGCATTATAATAGCTTCGATATAATTTGAATTTAATTTCTTAAAATTATATTTGAATTAATTCAAGTTACTTGTCAAAATATTATATCTTGTTCTCAACTCAATGGTTCATGTTGCTTAAGTCATTTTTTTAAAAATATTTATTGTGATCAACATGAATGAACTTAATTATAAAATGACATTGATTTCCCTAAAATTCTACTAGAGATCAAATGTATATTGAATATAAGGAAATGTAAGTTGTAAGAGATCATAAAATAAGAAAACATGTATGTATATTGAATATTTAAAGCAAATGCATACATATATTACATGTAAACATGTTATAACCATAAGCAAACACATGTGCATATATGTAAAGGGATTCAATACATATAAACATAACACATATTATAAGCAAAGAGGCACATGTATGTATATATCTTATAAGAAAATATATGTACATATCATAAAAGCAAAATGTAAATTAAAGATCATCAAATGTCGAATACTAAAGATCAAAAAATAAGCAAATGTATGTATATCATATAAGCAAGTGTAAGTTACAGATCATCAAATATCAAATACTATTAAAGATCATCATATAATCAAATACATGTGGTAAAGATCATAAATCTAGAATGCATGGCCTAATATGAATGTCTACTCCTAGACAAATGGCCATCTGAATGAGAACGGTCCTGCTCTGATGGATGTGTTGAGCCCTGCAAATAAAATTATGTACAAGATGTGTTAAATACATATAATTTATATTAAATAAATTTTTTGAAAGTTATTTTTAAATGAACTTGTATTTTTAAATATCAATCTAGATCTATGCATACATAAATATATTGCATGTACATATACATGTGTGATTATATAAAAATGTAAAACTCACATGTCCACTGATAGCAGATTCATCTACAAAGTCACATCGATCATGCACGCGATTTGGTCCAAGGCTAGGAGTGATATGACGTATGTCCACCTGTAACAATATATATACACATATATATCAACTTACGTGAATATCTAGTTAAAAATAAATTTAAAAAATAATGAAAAAAGAATTGAAACATGCACATGCACACATATATGCACATCATCTGATATCAGATGACCTAAGTCCTCTGAAATAGTCACCTCCACCATATCCACCAAATGATCAAGTGACAAATCAACATCTACATCCATCCGATCTATCCCATGTCGTGCCATAAATGATGAATGTAGAGGACTATGAAGGTGAGATGGCATCGATGATGATGAACCAAAACCAATCAACATATCAGTAAAACCCATAGTCTGTGCAGCTACCGTATGAACTATAGGTGGATCATGATGCACACTAGTGCTTGGCTGAGAGTGATGGGATCCTGGAACTGAACGACCTCTATGTCTCAAATGATCTCTAACATGCTTTATACCGATCCCATTATCTGATGCAATGTGGGAATATGCCTCCAATAGCTCCTTAGCCAAACAATGTAGAGTCATGCATGACATATCTCTTGTAAGTGCATCAAGCTGTGTAGGAGTAGGGATGCCAGCCACTATAAAAGGATCCATGGTGGTCCACTGTGCTGAAAATGGTGTGGATCAGGAATGTCTGGATATTAAATACTGACCTACACAATCATCAGATATCCTAGTGGTGGCAGCCACAATGTCACCTACAGTGTCAATTTCTTCCTTTTGGGAAGCAACAACAACCTCATCTGCTATGGGGGCTAGAGCTGGGGTGAGAGCAGGAGACTTGTCACCAACCAATACCCTAAACACTGGGGGTGGTCTATCTGCTCAACGATAGGTGGGCCTATTAGCAATCCTACCATGCCCCTGACCAGCATATGGTGGAATGTCCATTTAGTTAACTTTGAGGCCAAAATGGACCTCAGCATACAACTGTTGAACAAAATACAATGGAATCTGGTCATTTTTTGGGTATAGACCATGTGCTACAAGAAATCGTGGGTAGATCAATGAGGCCATAGCATGATCGACACATCTAGTGACCTGGTATCCCCTAACCTTATGCACATTTTGATCAAATAGAAAACAAGTGGCTTTTATCATTTCTTTGGTGACACTATCTTGTATTTGTTTAAGGGGAACGTCACCATGTACTTCTTCTCACATTTGGGAAAGAATAGCAGTCACTCTATCTGGGGAATATGCACTAGTCCTCTCAAGTTCATCTTTTAGTTTTTCTAGACTATGCAATATTAACATGCATGGTTCACTATATATCCCTAGGTTTGCACCTTGTGCTAATGAATCTCTCAATTTTTTTTATCTCATTTCTAGTATTTGCAAACAAAGAATCTGGCACAGGTGGAACATGATATGCATTTTCCATGTTATATATATATATATATATATAGTGCACCTAAAAAAGCAATGAGACTTTGGTAAATAATATATCTAGATAAAGAGAATACAAATCTAAAATAGAACTTGTAATAATTCATCTACTCATCAATAATATTTTCATACTATTAACAATTTAAAAAGAATTGGAAGACAACTATAATCTATAACATAGCATCCTTAAATGGTTCAAATTTTAAATGAAATGATGAAAGAAAGAACAAGAATACAAAAATTAAAGTATTAAATCATTTGAAAATAATTGGGGATAAAAATGTTTAATCTAATAGTTGTTAACATAAATGAACTTCAATTATATAGCCAAGAACATCAAAAAATTATAGATTGGAAAGCAAAATAAATATCTCATATTAAGAGTCAAATCTAATAAATTTGACTTCATTGCATACTTGTTACAAATATCTCACATGAACCAATGAAACTCAATGTGTCTCCAAATTACATAAGAAGAGAGAACCTAAATGTGAAGAAGAAAAAGAAATTCAAAATCCATCTTTTTGTAATGAGTTTGTTAAAATTTAAAACATTCAAGAACCCCAAAATGGTTTGAAATTGATGAGCATAATAGAAATTCTTGAAGGCAAGAGGTCATCACAAACCATTCGGTTGTGGGCTTCAAAAAATTTCAATGAATGGTTTTCCAATAAGATGTATTAACCAAAATATTCCAAATTTTTATACAATTGTACTAAAGATGTACAAAATGAGACCTTTACTAAATAAATTTCAAAGATTCATGTAAACAAAAAGTTTGATCGAAATAATATTGTTGTTAAAGTTTTTTTTAATGCATTAAATTCTATTGTAAATAATAGTAAGGAAAAAGATAAAGGAGTTGCTCATAGACTAATAACATCATTAGTAACAAATTAAATAATTAAAAAGGCTCAATTATTAAGGTAAACTTGTCTTGAATTAAGCCTAAATCATAAAACATTATCAAAAGTACTATCAATAAGATCATGATTAGAAAGTCCTATTGAAAATCATACTTGGGCTTTTAGTAGTAGGCTTCCATGAGTCGATAAGAAGCTAATTAATAGCACATAGGATGAAATTCAACAATTTTGACACTCTAACTCTAGATTTACATATGAGGTTGGAAACAACATTTTTTATACTCTACCTAGGCCATGATTTTGTTATGAGTACAAATATTTTATGATAGAAATACATCCATTATTATTGAGTTAAAAGTAGGTTAAATATTATTTTTCTTAAAAAATCACGTTTATATAAATGTAGGTGTTTTGGAGAAAAAAGCTATAGTATGAATAAGTGATTGACATCGATGGCTATAAATTTCAAGGTGGGGACATTCAATATAATTCATAAGGTGTTATAATATTAAATGCTTTCATTGTTTAGTTAGTTTTAATCAATGTTGTATGATTTATTAAAAAAAAAAATATATTTAAATGTAGGTGTTTTGGGGAGTCTAGCAGTGATAGATCTAGCTCATTGAGAAAGGATATAGGTAGAGAGGAGGAGTGACCTTGACAAGGATTAAGACATGGATCACATTAGGGTGGTAGATATGAGTGGAACATATCCATAGAGAAGGATAGGCGAAGAGGATAGATATAGAAAAATGTGATCAACATAGATTAAATAACAGATAAAGCATAAATCAAATACTTTAATAGTATAAAATATAAAATGTAACCGAGCATTTGTGGGTTTGCATCCCACCAAACATGTCAATTTGTAAGCATTGAATTTAAATAAATGAGACATTGAGGAAAATAAATGTAGACTTCAAATTGAATTAAAAAATCACCTCTAATAGAGTGAAAAGATGAATTACACAAAAAATGAACTAAAATTATAATGAAATATATATTGACAAATGATAAAACATTTATTGCCCAACTAGATAAAATATACTTGCTCAAAATTGAGATGATAAAATGATGGATTTGATCTCAATTTATAGATTTTTTATATGATGGATAAATTGCTAGGATTTGATCATGTATCATGAGTTTAAAACCCAATTAAAATGTAGCTACTATTATTACCTAATTAACTAATTTATTTATTTAATGAAATTTCTTAATTATTTTGATCAATGAATTGATTGAATTATTTTCAATTTTGATCTAATTTGATTAAATATGTTAAATAATTTGATTGATATATAAACTAATTTATCATAATTTTCATTGAATTATCTAGGAATAATAGATTAAATACTTGGATTTATTTTAATTTATTTCAATATTTGTGAGAGAATGATTCATTTAAATATTTGGTTAATTTATTCTACTCGCGTAACAATGGAGGCTGATTTGATCAATAGGAGAGCATTCATCCCATCCCAAAAAGGGAGTACATTTAGAGTTTGGGACTTTTTTTTCAAAATGTTGAAGAAAATTTTCAAGATTGATTGTTGGCGTGTGGAGTTAGTAATTTGGGTGACCGTAGGTGACAAAATTCTATATGAAACTCTCTAGTTAATGTCTCTCTCTTAGGTAGTGTCTTTATTTTTGTTTAATGCTATGGATCTTCTTCAAAATTATGGTTTAGTTGCTTAGTTTGTAGTGGATTATGTTTTATAAGTTCTTTTTGGACCATTCCCTAAACAATGCCATTTAGGATGATGACTTACATAATGAAATTTTTTTTGTTGGGTGTTTGCTTAGACACAAAGTTTTAAAGGAAAACTCTAGTTTCCTTTGTGTTTGAATTTCTTTGAAATGAACCTTGCAAGAATGGGATGAATCTTTAGTGGAAAATACAATCAATGGACATAAAATAGAATTGGGTGCTCTATTGTATGGAGAAACAATGGAGGCACATAAGGAAATGTTGTTTCTCCTCACTCATATCCCTCACCCTCTGCTAGTTTTTGCTATATATATGTAATATATGGGCACTCAAAAAATATGTAATATATGTCTTCTTTTTAGGTTTTTTTTCATTTATGGTAGGTTTGCTTAATCAATTTTGTCTATATATGATTGCTACAATCCTATTTGATGGGTCTCTTGGTTTTGTCCCTACACCGTCATGATTTGTGGGTTGACATGCCCTTCTCTATTTTGTACTTTACTATGGAAATTTTTACAATAAATATTTTAATTAGTTTGGGCCTTGATCGTTTTAGGTCTGAAAAGAAAAATTAAATTGATTTTGATAAAGTGTAGGAATTAAGGTATCATGAATTTTGTTAATAAGTGGATGTTAGGTGTTCGGGAGGGGACCATGGTATGGATATGAGTGTATGTGAGATTTAGTGTCTACAAAATCCAAAGGTAAATCAAAATATTATAAACATCAAACTTTTTTTGGAAGGATAATATAAAACCAAATCTAAACACAATACAAACATTGTAATCACAACCATACGTACTATATATATGAGATTGCATACAACCATGTGTAAAATTTACAACCAGGTAAAATTTATTCATATGTTGTTTATTAAGAAAAAATGTCATAAATTATATTTCTAGAAATAAAAAGGACTACAAATATGGAGGGAAAAAATTAAATAATCTCAACATAGCAAGGATTTTACAAAGTGATAGATAATTTTCTCAAAAGAAAAAGGACATGTGTTGTGCACAAGACAACAAACCACTTTTTCATGTTTTTTGATGTCTAAATATTTACTTTCCATACATGTTTGTGAATACCACATAAATTGAGATGCACAATTATTTTAAAATCTTCACATGCATCTTAAAGTGGAAAAAAATGTAATGATAAAATTTGCATATCCATATTATTCCTATTGTATTTTTTGCCTCATTTTGAATATATATATATATGGTGCAATATTGTGAAAAGTGGTAATAATTCCCCTAGAGTTTATGACCTATTATATAGACATAAATCAAACACTTGAACTCCACTTTTTCCTTACACACATCTTATCAAAGAATTTTTTTGACACATATCCACATATCCACACATCCACTTTTCCTAATGAATCTTATGTGTATGTCTAATGGTGGCATGTGGAAGGATAAATATGGCTATTGAAAACTTTACCATTATCTTGACAACTAATTATGGCTATATATAGTTATCATGACCTTAATAAAGACCTAAAGTTCGTTCGATAGATATTAGTGAAGATTGAATTAGGCATGGATTGTGCTTTGTATACACATTTACATTTAAAAATATGGGTCTAAGTGCATGATTTTGAAAATCGGTTGATTTCCTAATGAGTATATATCGCAGTATAGGAATATAACCAAACCGTACAAGTAGTGTAGGATAAAGGAGGAATATTATATAAAGAGGGGGGAAGGTCTAGAAGGTAATGACATGGTAATGGGAGGAGGGTACACTATAGGAGTTAGATTTTCATAGGATAAGGAGAGATGTGAAGACATATCACATGTGGGATAGTGCTAGTAGTAATAATGGTGTGAACATATACAAAAGGATGGGAGATAAGAAAAATAATAGTGGAGAGAAAGGCGGTAGGACATGGGTAGTGGATCCCATGGAAGTGGTAATTATAGTATGATAGGAGGAATCATTATATGAGGATGAAGGGTAGATGGATGCATAGAGGTGCAATTATATCTGAGGAACCCACCCAACAGGTAGGATATTTAGGGTGGAGAGGTGAATCAATACGTAATTATCAATTTAGGAAAATATCTTGTTTACCAACATATGTATCTAAATCATAGTCTCAAGTGATCATTATTTTTCATCTTCTTTAATGTGGCTCTTTATATGGTTTTCATTAGCTATTATTTGAAAAAATGATTCAATCGTCATTTTATTTGCTAGTCATATTAGAGTTAAGATGAAAACTCCATAAAACAAGATTTTAAAGGATATTAATTTAACTAGATAAAAGATCAAGGAAAACACTCTCAAACATGCAATATACCCCAATTGCTTAGACAATGCATATTTACTAATAATGTGTGCAACAAAACTAATATATACTAATGAATGGATGTAGTGATAATAATTAAATAATCCTAATTGAACTAGAACATCCTTTTATATTTAAAAAAGATTCTTAAAAGAGCATTCTGAAGTGCAAGATAGGAGATGCCTGTGAAATATTATACCAACATAAAGAATAAAGGAAATTTTTACTGAGAATATTGATTAGAATTATGAAAATCATCAAGATCATCTTAAATAATGGGTTTGAATATGTCAAAAATGGAGTGTCGGATATGAGGAGGAGGATTTGAATTTTTTTGACAAGATGTAAAGCATTTGCTAAATACATCCTATAAACCAAGTCAAGGAATATAATGTTGAAATTTGTGCCAAATTTGGTGCCATTTTTAGGTCATTATTTTGGCTCATGGCTTTGGTTAAACCACACTTTCTTTATAGTTTAAATTTTTTCTATTTATGGGTGCTTGAGATGGAGAAAGCATAATGATTTTGTAGGTATCAACATGCTACTAGAAATTACTCCATATTCACATGTTTAAATGATATACTACTATAAGGGTATGCACATGATATTTTATTGTAAATGATATTTTATCCAAATAATATAATTGGTTCATGTTTTTGGTTGTAAGATTTTTCTTCCAAGAGGATTTTCCCATGTACATAATTATGTTATAAATTTATAATTTATACATTTTTCTTGTAACTAAAATTAAATCTATTTATCCATAGCTTTGATTGTTGAAATGGGAAGGAATATTTCATTTACACAGAGACAAAAATATATGTAAAAATAGGAAGCAAAATAATAATATTGAAAATGCTTTAAAAATTTCAAACAAATGCAATTTAATTCCAACAAATTTGAAAAAATTTACATTTGAGGTTTAATTAAACAAATAGTGCATTTGAACTCCCAAAAAATTCATATTCAGCTCTGGTCTCGACAGTTATATAAACAATAATACTTAATTAACTAAATTTTCTTTTGTCAAAAAGAAAAACCTCTGTTGCTACTTGCGTCACGCTCTCAGTTCTACACGAGATGAAATTAAGTAGTGACAGTTGAAATGAAAATTTTTGGTTTTGTCATATTTAAGGGTTTGGTCGAGACATGTTTGGTGAACATTTAAATATAGTTTTTATTGGTTTTATGGGTTGGTGAACTAGGGTTCAGCGAACTATAGTGTTCAAGGCTGACTTGTGAGTTGGTTGAACCATTAGTTTCATGCAGAACCCGTGAATATGGGGAAAAGGAAAAAAGAGAAATTTCCTTCCTCGTATAAATTGTAAACCACTCTTCTAAAGCCACCCAAATTTATCCTTTTTCATCTAAATATCCTCTTATCTGCATTAATTAAGTAATATTACTATTATTTAATTAATACTCCCAAATTCCTCTAAATTCCTAAGGTATTTAGTTAAATAGTTAAAAACCTTACCCTTTATTCCCCTTTTCCTCAAAGAATTAAATAAATAATACATTTGTTTAATTCCTCACATGTCACATCCTCCACTTTTTCTTATATCCTAATACACCCCCTAATCCCATCATTAGGGATGTGTCACATCCTCCAACTTTTTCAAGTTGGCTCCTAATCCTCATTAGCCACCTCACTTTCCTCTAATCATTGATTAACTAGTCTAATAAGCCCCTTAGTCAACTCTCCCCATATCCCAAGGAATTTTTAATTCCTTTTTGTCTTCTCAATGTATTTTTAAGGAATTTTTAATTCCTCTCTTATCCCCAAGGAATATTAAATTCCTTTTATCCTTTCCATGCACATTAAAAAGGAATTTTTAATTCATTTGGTCAACTCTTTGGTCTCAACCCTTGATCTCTTGTCCTCTTTCAATCTCCACTGTCAATTCTATCTCCCTTGGTTAAATCACTAACACTTAGCCATTTTTGGAACCCTAACCATTCTCAAGCTCTCAAGCATTCATCCTCCCAATCTCGCATTACCATCTTGCATCCATAGCCAAATCCACCATCCTTGCATCCAAATCAAGCAAAATAAAGTTGTTATGTTGCCAAAATCATTCTAGGAGCACACACATCAAGCTATCAACGAGGGAAAATAACTTCATCAAGCTCAAACAAGGTAAAATTGGTTTTATTTTCATTTTAAGTTTGAGTTTCATCTTAAGCCCAATCTTGAGGTGTTGTCATGTTTCCCTTGCTTTCATTCCATTTTGTTTTTCATTTTATACCAGGAGAAAAAAAGTGCACATAGGGGTCAATCTTGCAAATGTTGTAAATCTTGCAAAATGTTGTCAACTTTGTAAAAATTGTCAAATTGCAAAATTGCAAAAATGAGGAATATGAAGGGTTATTGTGGGAAAATAAGTTATTTGGAAATTGAAACACAAAGGGAAGTTAGGAAAATAATTTCATATGTTTAAATTGGTGTTGAGAAGGTGAGACCAAGATTGGGGGACTGTATTTTGAAGAGAACTCGATACAAAACCCTTGTTTTTTCTGAAAATTCCAACATTTTTTACTATTTCAGAGCATTGTACATTTTTGTCTGAAATTTTTATGATTTCTAGTTGATTATAATAGATATAGAATTTAATTATACTTTTTTTTGTTTGGTCTTGTTTAATTTCATTGAGTTTTGAGTGTTTTATCACCATTTTACTTAAGATAAGTTTATAGAATTAAGCCTTTGGGATAGTGTAGTAGCAAGTTTTTGAGGGATATGTTCCAAAGTAACTCCACCTGAATTTAATATATGTTATAGAAGTGATTAATGGGTATCTAAATCAGTTTTTAGATCATGGATTTGAATTTTATTTTGCAAATTATGTCAAAATCACCTTATTTTCTGCTCTTAGAAAAGCATAGTGGAAGATTATGAGAAAAATCATTTGTTTGAAGTGTTAGAGTTTTGGCCTTGCAAAGTTATTTGAATTTGTGTTAGTTTGGAGTCCCCTTACCTCTACATCAGGATGACACATGGCAGAAAGAAATAGTGGATAGTGACATGTAGTCTCACAACGGCATGGGAACCACTTGTCTGCAATAGCGAGGGTATCAACATCACAACACCATATCGATGAGAGTTGAGTTAATGTCCCTTCGATAAACCAATGGCTATCTCATCGATGTGACATTGGTGTATTGGTAGGACCTTGAAGCATGTCTCCTTGACAGAGTGTTAAGCTAAGTAGGACCTGACATGATGGTGATGTTAGAGGTGTACACGTGGCAGTAGCCGACTAGCCCTGCTAAGATGTTGGTGGGGCCCATGCAAGACCCGCGAGGCCTATAGGGAATATTGCAGATTACATGAGATAGATAAGATGATGTTGGTGAAAGTATTTCTCATCAATGTGACTTTGGTGTATCGGTGGGATTCTGAATGATGTCCCTCTGATGGAGTGATAAGGCGAGAAGTTAGTGGGACCTATTTGTGACGAAGGACTAACAGGTTGTGAAGAACGATTACTCAATGTGCTAATTTGCACCACTATTGTGAATTAGGTGGTGATGACATGGTGACATGTAGGTTGTGGGATCAATCAAATAATATTGCAAGCATATTGGTGTGACCTACATGTTTCAGAGAGAGTTGGTAAAGTATCCCAGCGATAAAGCAATATGATAGATTGACAGTAGAGATCAAGTGGTAAAGATCATATGGAAAATTTCAAACTGAAGATAATTGAATGGTGGTGATTTAAAGGTGTCAATATGAACAGAGGATCTTAGCACAAGATAGAAGATCAATGGCTAGTATTCAAACTTGAAGATCTACAATAGTCTAGTTCATGTGAACATGTGTTTTGTCTAGTAACTGAGATAGAGGAAGGAGTTAATTGATCTAGCTACACCAAGTGACCAATTAAATGAATATTTGATCTTCAAGGTAATGAAATAGATTATAGAGGTGATTAATATTAGAATCAAATTGAATGAATGCATTAAATGGATATTAGATTTTAGGGTTTTACATAATGCTATTCTTAGAAATTTCTCTACACCAGAATTAAATGTTGTGTGGCTTGATGCAGAAGTATTATGATATCTGATAAAGCTTATCAGATGTATTTATGATGATAGTGTGTAGCTCAATGAATAGGTAGCTTGTTGGTGAAGTTTGTAAGTGATAAAACCCTAATCTGATGTGAGCTGATTTGGATGGTTGAGAGAATCTCGAGGATGAGATTGCAGATCAGTGGAGTTAAACAAAATGAAGACAATCTAAGAGTAGTCAATGAAGTTGTATTTGTTGTGTCTGTGTGAAGTCTGAGAGTGCACAGTGTGTTGAAGAGAGTTATGTGTTACTAAGTGAGCAACATGTGCAAAAAAGGAAAGAGGTGTAGTGCAATAAGATAGAACATTGATTGTTCTATGTGTAGAGGAGAGTGTAGAGCATGGGTGTGTTGTTGAGTGTATAGCTTTAGCAATAAAGTGTGAGTTGTAGTATGTGCAACAATGTATAGAATCTAATGATAGATTATAGGTTTTGTAGAACCAAGTCTATGCATATTTTAAATTTTTATTATTGTACTGAGTTATGGATTTGATTAGGGGATTGTAGTCTCCTTGGATTTGTGACTCCTAAAATAGGATGTTGTTGCATCCTTGAAATGGTTGCTTCTAAATTAGGTAGTTGATGCTTCCTTGGGTTGAAGTCGTAAAACATTGTAATAGAGATTTGGATTGTGATGTTTGATTTGAGTAGTAGACTCAAGCAACCTTAGTTATAGTGGTTTTTCCTATATTGAGTTTTCCATGTGTTTTTGGTGTTATGTTTTTGTGTGCATGCATATTTTTGTATCACATAATTAATATCTACA
>VDFB02193566.1:0-27456 GCA_007258455.2 Sequoia sempervirens
CTAGATCAAAAGTTATGGCTTTCGGAAGTTGGTCAATTTTTGAAAAATTGCCAATTTTTGAATTAGACTCAATTTTTGAATTTCAAATTATAATTTATGGCACCAAACTGAAAAAAATCATAATTCAAATGTTTTTTGGCTCCAAAAATGAAAAGGAGCTATTTATGAGTGGGGTTTTTTATTTTGGTAGCTTTTTGGGAAAAAGAGTGAACACTGGGAAAAGGGGAACTCTGTAATTTTCTGTAAGAGCATGTATTGCATAACTCAAGGATTTGAGATCCTTTGCATGTAAGATTTTCATATTCTAAATAATAATAATATTCTATTTTTGTGTGTTTATTTTCTGCATCTCAGGTTAGAACCCTCGTTAAGTGGTATCAGAGCAGGTTTTCTTCAGCGTGTGGACAAATCACTGATCATGAGGCAGTTTGCACCAGGACCGTGGTTGTGGGTTTGAGATATTCAAGATGCCTCCAAGATTGATTCCTGGTAGACATTTTGGATGTTATGGTTGTGCTACTAATATGTGGTTGTCATTGATGTCAACACTATTAGCATTTAATGTATTGAAGGTTGCATATGTCGAGGATATTGAGAAAATTGTAAAAGAAAGTATTGTAGGTTCCTAGTTGAACTGTGAAGGCCATGAAGGTGTCTTGTTTTGTACATGGAATATCAACTATTTTGGACTAAAGGTTTTATTTTTTGAAGTATCTAGTTCATCTACCGGAAGTATCAGAGGTCTACATGAAGATTTGTTCAAGTTTTGAAGATTTGTGTTCTGACAATGTTTTTGTGGTCTTTGTTAGTGTTCTTGATTAAATTTGGTATAATTTTGGTAATTCTAGTTGTTTTGGATGTTTATCTATTGTTTATTGGTGTTCATGGATGTTTCTAGATCGTTCTTTATCTGTGTTGCATGTCTGCATTGATCTGTGTGCTTCATAAATATTTCTTGATCCAAATTGATGTTTTTGTTGCTACTACTCAAGGGGAGTAGTCAGATGTGTGGATATGTGGTTCAGAGCTTGTTTGTCATAAGGTAATGCTTATCTTTTCCATTGATTTCAAAGGGGGAGAAGAGTCATGTGAAAAATTGTTGCTTATTTGGAGTAAAAAGTCTTGTGGGGAGAAAATCTTATAGAAGAAGTCAAGGAAGAAGAGTCAGAATCTAAGGAGGAATAAGTGCTAATTAAGAGTTGTGTTGATGGTGTTTTTCACATCATGTATTTCCATCAATGCCAAAGGGGGAGATTGTTGGATGTTGTGGTTGTGCTGCTGATATGTGGTTGTCATTGATGTCAACACTATTAGCATTTGATGTATTGAATGTTGTATATGTCGAGGATATTGAGAAAATTGTAAAAGAAAGTATTGTAGCTTCCCAATGGAATTGTGAAGGTCATGAATGTTTCTTGTTCTATACATTGAAGATAAACTGATGTGGACTAAAGGTTTTATTTATGAGAGTATCTAGTTCATCTACTAGAAGTATCAGAGGTTCACATGAAGATTTGTTCAAGTTTTGAAGATCTGTGTTCTAACAGTGCTTATGTGGTCCCTATTAGTGTTCTTAATTAAAGTTGGTATAATTTTGGTAATTCTAGTTGTTGCAAATGTTTCTCTATTGTTTCTTGGTGTTCATGGATGTTTCTAGATCATGTTTTATCTTTGTTGTATGTCTGCATTGATCGGTGTGCTCATGATCAAATATTTTTCCTTAGTATGTTCTTGTTTTCATGTTCTTGGTCGACATGATGGTTGTGACATGTTGTGGATCCTTGGAGATTAAAATTTAAATGTTTGGTGCACTCGAGGATATTTTTTTGGGTTGTATCATGATATTAGCTGATGGTGTTTGATCCACATTGAAAATTTATTTGTAAATTTGGGTCGACATTGAAAATATGTTTTATATTTTTGGCCGACTAGGTTGTTGATGAAATTCCATGTTGTGGATATATAAGAGCTGTTGTTTGAGTGAAGTTAGTGCATGCATAAGAGTGAATGTATGCCAGATAAATTGTATATGTGCAAATAATGTTCTAATCATTCAATTGCAGAGAAGAGTGAGAAGAAATTAGAGAAAAGTGTGAAGAAGGTTTTTTGTGCTTAATTGGAACCGTAATCAAGCTTTTGAAGAAGCTATTTTCTTAGTTCACAATCCAAATGGTTTTAATCCAAATATTTCTTAGGTAGTGAGCCCTCTTGAAATTAAGCAGTGTGCCTGAATGCATGTGCATTCCCATTATTTTTCATTATACTTTTAATAGGGTATAATCTTATGGAATAACACCCATCATGGCTTTTCCCCTAACAGGGTTTCCACATAAAAAATCTTGGTGTTCTTTGTGTTTCTAATGTGTTGATTGTTTATTTTTTATTGTTCATTCATCAAATCTGATATTGAATTAAGTACATTTTGAAAATTTTAAGTAATCTATGACAACTGATTCACCCCCCATCTTAGTTTTTTGTCCTTGTTTTTCCAATAGGAATGGTGGTGCCAGAGGTGGAAGAGGTGGTAGAAATGCTGGCGGAAGAGATCCATTGGTGGTTGAGGGTTTCTGAGCCCTCTAGAGAAAAATTGATGCATTGAAGGAACATATGAGAAGAGGGTTAAACCCAGGAATGAGAGGAGAAAGTAGGGATGAGGAAGAGGTGGAAGATTCTGATGTAGAAGAGGAAGAAGTGATTGATCAAGATCAAATGCGGTTGATAAGGGCCGTTTCAAAGATTAGAAAAAAACCCAGAGTAGAAGTTCCCAATTATTCTGGAAGTCTGAACCTAAAAGAGTTGATTGATGAGATCAACAAGCTAGAAGAGTATTTTGAGTATGAAGAAATAGAGGACCCATATTGGGTTAAGTTTGCAAAAATGAAGCTAAAGGGCCAAGAAAATATTTGGTTGAAAGAGGTCCAGTTAGAGAGAAATAAAAGAGGAAAAGGAAAGATCAGCAGTTGTGATCACATGGTGGAGAAACTAAAGAAGTAGTTCATACTAGTGGACTACGAGTTAGATCTAATGAATAAGTTGTAAGGGTTGAAGCAAGTAAATAAATCTGTGAAAGAATACATTGAAGATTTTCACAATATGATTATTAGAACGGGCCATGTAGAGGCCAACAAGGAGAAGGTAGTCCATTATCTTAATGGGGTACAGTCGAGCATTCAAGAGGAGCTAAGCCTAGTAAGAATGACCACCATTAAGGAAACATACCATTTTTCTCTGAAAGTTGAAGAGAAGCTAAAAAAATGATTTGACAACAAGCAAAAAGGATGAGGAGGTCAAAGAAAAAGGGGTAGTGGAAGATCTTCTAGAAGACGAAATGAGGATGACAAGAAAATGGAGATGTAGGTACTATCTAAGGCTAGAAGAATGATAGATTATACCATCCTCATGATAAAAACAGTGGTGATCAAAGAGGTAGAGGATGAGGAAGATCTAGGAAAGGATCCAAAAGAGGTGGTTTCAGAGGAAATTTTTTCTAGTGTGGTGAAGAAGGGCATCGAGCCTATGAATTTCCACAACACCAAGGAAGGACATATAGAAGGCTAGAAGGTCATGCAAGGGTTGTGCATGAAAATGAGGAGGCTCAATCTGAGCATTCAGATGATGCTGAAAGGGGAGAAGCCCTAGTGGTTAGAAGAGCCTTGATGACTAAAGAGAAGGAGCCAGAATAGAGGAAGAATCTATTTTGCACAAGGTGCAAATGTGAAGGAAAATTTTGTGATGTCATTATTGACAGTGGGAGCACCGATAATCTGGTGTCAGAAGAGATGGTTATGAAGTTGAATCTAAAGAGGGAAAGGCATCCACATCTGTATCATATTTCCTAGTTGCAGAAAGACCACAAATTTCTAGTCAATGAGCAGTGCCTAGTGAAGTTCAAGATCGGGAGCTATCATGATGAGGTACTCTATGATATCATCCCCATGGATGCATGTCACATGTTGTTGGGGGAGGTTGCTGTAGTACAACAGATGAGCTATATGTGATGGACATGCAAACACTTATTCCCTAACGAAGGATGGAGTTCTCCATAAGTTGAAACCCCTAAAGGAGGCCAAAGAAAAGGTATGTATTAGTGCTAGAGTTTGTTATGTTGGTAGAAGGAAATTTTTAGAAGGCATGAAGCATGAGCGTATATGCTATGCATTTATTGCTAGAATGGATAAGGAAGATAGTGAGAAGGTGACAGTAGAAGTTTCTGGATTATTGAATGAGTTTCAGGATATTGTTTCTGATAATGTACCTAAGGGTTTACAACTAGTGAGGAAGATCAGTCATTAGATTGACTTGATCCTTGGAGCCAGTTTTCCAAATAAGGTGGCTCACAGAATGACTCTTGCAGAAAATGAGGAGTTGAACAAACAAGTCTAGGTGTTGTTGAAAAATGGTTTGATTTGAGAGAGTCTGAACCCATGTGTAGTACCTACAGTACTAGCACCGAAGACAGAAGGGGTGTGGAGGATGTGTATAGACTCTTGGGCCATAAACAAGATAACAATCAAGTATAGGTTTCCCTTGCCAAGCATGGATGACCTAATGGAATATTTGAGTGGGGCTCAGTACTTCACAAAGATCAATCTAAAGAGTGGATATCACCAGATCCAGATTTGAGAGGGAGATGAATGAAAGACTAACTTCAAGACCAAAGAGGGCCTGCACGAGTGGTTAGTCGTGCCCTTTGAGCTAACCAATGCATTGAGCACATTCATGTGGCTCATGAATGAGGTACTGAAAGAGTTTCTAGGAAGTTTTTTTATTGTGTATTTAGATGATATTTTGATATTCAATAAGTCACTAGATGAGCATTTAATGCATATTCATAGAGCCTTTAAGAAGTTGAGAGAAAAGAAATTGTTGATTAATTTGAAGAAGTGTAGTTTTGTGAAAAAGGAGTTAGTGTACTTGGGGTTTGTTGTCTTGGCAGAAGGTCTCAAGATGGACCTAGAGAAGGTGAAGGCTATTCTACAATGGCCTACCCCAAGAACAACTATTGACGTGAGATCTTTTCATGGTTTGGCTAGCTTTTATGGAAAGTTCATTAGAAAATTCGTTAGTATTTGTGCACCCCTGACTAAAACAATGAGAGGGGATAGGAAGGAGTTCAAGTTGAATATGGGGGCAGCAAAAAGTTTTGATCTATTGAAGTAGAAGGTGACAAAACAACCTATTCTAGCCCTCCCAAATTTCAATAAGGTGTTTCATGTGAATTGTGATGCTTGTGGTTGTGTCATTAGAGTAGTGTTAAGCCAAGAAGCTAAGCCCATTGCCTACTTTAGTGAAAAGTTAAATGATGCAAAGAGAAAGTACTATGTATATGATCAAGAATTTTATGCAATAGTTCAAGCATTAAAGAAATGGAAGCATTATCTTTTGCCGAAGTAATTTGTTTTGTATACTGATCAACAAGCTTTAGAGTACTTGAATAGTCAAGGAAAAATAAATCAAAGGCATATGAAATGGGTAGATTTTTTACAAAGTTATACCTTTGTTTTAAATCATAGGAGTGGGGGATCGAATAGGGTTGCAAATGCCTTAATTAGGAGGAAAACATTGTTGATGGAGATGCAAATTGAAGTGGTTGGGTTCAATGAACTCAAGACATTGTACCCTAAAGATCCTAATTTTGTAGAGGCTTGGAAAGCTTGCAAGGATCCTATTATAGTTGACAAGATGAAGTGGTTGGATTTCATAATCCAAGATGGCATGTTGTTTAAGGGAAGTCAACTGTGTATTCTAAGGAGTTCCATGAGGGAGAACCTGATAAAGGAGAAGCATAGTGGAGGAATGGCAAGACATTTTGGTTGGGATAAGACCATTTCCATTATCAGTGAGAATTATTATTGGCCTCAGTTATCACAAGATTTGAAGAAGTTTGTACAGAGTTGTAGGGTTTGTCAAATGGCTAAAGGAGTGAGCTAGAATACAGGGTTGTATCAGCCCTTACCTGTACTAGAGAGGTTGTGGGAGGATATACGTATGGATTTTGTTCTTTGTTTGGAAAGGACATAGAGAGGGAATGATTTAGTGTTTGTGGTGGTTGACAAATTTTTGAAGATGGTGTATTTCATTCCATACCGAAAGACCCATGATGCAGTCCACATTGCTAACTTGTTCTTCAGAGAGGTGGTGAGGCTACATGGTCTACCAAAGAATACAGTCTCGGATTGTGACATCAAATTTGTTGGATACTTTTGGAGGACCCTGTGGAAGAAGTTAAAAATGGAGTTGGAGTTAAATTATGCACACCATATATAGGCTGATGGGTAGACTGAGGTTGTGAATAAAGTCTGGATAACCCAAGGGATGGGACTTGATCTTACCCCAGGTAGAATTCACTTACAAAAATTTTGTCAACAGAAGCACTTGTGGATCACCCTTCTAGATTGTGTACGGAGGTAGCCCGAGGACAACTCTAGAATTGAGAAAGAGGGACCAAGAGAAGAAGATAAGTGCTGAAGCTGAAGACTTTGCAAAGCACATCAAGAATGTATATGAGAAGGTAAGAGAACATATTAACAAGATGAATATGTAGTATAAGGCTAAGGTAGATTAGAAGAGGAGGAATAAGAAGTTTCATATTGGTGATGAATTGATGGTCCACTTGAGGAAAGAAAGGTTTATAGTGGGAACCTATAACAAATTGAAGATGAAGAAATTCAGTCCCTATAAGATATTGAAGAGGCATGTTTTAGGGAATGCATATGAGGTAGAGTTGTTGGATGGAGTCAACATTTCCCCTGTGTTCAACATTTTAGATTTGATGGAGTATCATGAAGGTGGCGTAGAGGAAGTACCAACAATGGAATAGTGTGGAATTCTAGCACCTACTTCAAAGAAGAGGAGATTGAAGCAATCCTAGATAGTTGTGTGGGAAGGAGTACCAAAAATAGGAAGTATGAAGAATATCTAGTGAAGTAGAGAGGAATGCCTATGGAAGATTCATCTTGGCTATCTAAGGTAGAGGTTGATTGTTTGGGTTTTCCTCAACCATCTGAGACATGACGGGGTCACTTCTCAAATTACCCTAAGTGTCTGATGTAGGAGAATCTAGTGGTGTGAGGGAAATCATGCATCACCCAAAAAGATCTTTTCCTTTATGTTTCATTTTGTTATATTTTTGTAGACATTTTTGCATTTCTAGATACCCTTTTCATCGAATAAGAGTTCCCAACTTTAAGAATTGCATTTCTATTTTTTCTGCTCAATTTCTATTCTTAGCAATTTTGAATTTGAAGGTGTGAGGAGGAAGAAATTTGTGGGAAGCTTTAGGAAAAAAAAATAAGAACTTTGGCAAAATAATCAAGTCATGATCATTCTTGTTTTGAAAGTTATTCAAGTTTTAGTTTTTTCTTTTTTGCCCTGAAAAACCATCTGAGTCCAATTTGAGGCACTAAACAGTCTTGTACAAACCCAAAAATTGTCAAAACTAGTGAAGTAGGATCTTAGCGTGTTCTTCACTCCAAGACCTTTCTAGCAGTTCAAACGATTTGAAAAATAGAGTCCCAGATCAAAAGTTATGGCTTCCAGAAGTTGGTCAATTTTTGGAAAATTACCAATTTTTAAATTATGACTCAATATTTGAATTTCAAATTGTAATTTCTGGCACCAAACCATCAAAACTCATAATTCAAATGTTTTTTGGATCCAAAACTGAAAATGATCTATTTATGGGTAGGGTTTTTTGATTTTGGTAGCTTTTTAGAAAACAAAGTGAACACTAGGAAAAGGGGAACTCTGTAATTTTTTATAAGAGCATGTATTGTAGAACTCAAGGATTGAGATCCTATACATGTAAGCTTTTCATATTCTGAATAATAGTAATAATATTCTCTAGTTGTGTGTTGATTTTTTGTGTCTCGGGTTAGCACCCTCATCAATTTTTGAATTGATATTTTTATGCTTTTTATGTTTTCTGATGCAAGTCTGAAATGCAAATGCATAATTTTACCAGTTTTCAATGAAATTAAGTGCAATAATGCAAGCTAAATGAGCTTTTCAATAATGAAAATTTTGATACCCTAGAATGAAAATTGAACAATGCAAAACCTAATGCAATGTTAATGCAAATAAATCTAGGATGTAAATGCACTCCAAATCAGAAATATGATGCTCTATATGCAAGTTCACCAAAATGAAATGGGAAAAAATGGTGACACAAAGCAATGGTGCTTTGTTTCGGTTCTAGGGTTTTGGACTTAAAAGGAGAAAGACCAAAGACCAATTTTCAACACTTTCACTCAAGAACAAAATCTTGAGATTTCAATGCAAAGTAAATTGAAATATGACAAAGCGAAGGTTCTAGGGATTGGATAATGTCTAATGAGGGGTTCACCACCAAGTGTAAACTTGGAAAAGAAATTGTTTGAAAATAAAGTGTGATATGCAAAATAACCTGGAAACACAAGTAGAATGTAACAAAAAATTATGAAACTAGAAATGTGCACCTGGGAAACTAGAGAAGGTAGAGAGGAGGTCTAGAATCTTGATTTTTTTTCTATTTATGCTGATTGAGACTCATACGCCAAGTTGGGTGAATCATTCTAGTTTCAGGTAAACTGTGCCGAGACAGGTTTTGGACAAATGGGTACTTAGATCTACAAAAATCCTTGATAGACAGGTATAGTGGGACTCATTTTCCAATAGTGGAAAATCAGTCTACTTCTTTCTTGGAAATTCAAAATTGGATTTTGTAGCTCTCAGTCTACTTTTTTTTTCTTGATTTAGGTCCAGGTACAAAACTTCAAAATTTAGCCTATAGACCAACTCTAAGCTTCTCCAAGGATTTATGGCAATTTTGACAACTTTTAATTGCTTTGACAACTTGATGACAACTTTTCCAATCTTTCTCCTTGATAAATCTACAACCTAGACCTAGAAATCACATGTAAAAAGAGGGAAAAATATTGTGGGGTTAGTGAATAGGGGTTTTCCACCTTGGTCAAACCCCTTGTTGGTAATTAAAGTCTTGAAATAGAATTAAATAGTGTAGAGAATTATGGATGAAAAAATAATGATGTTGCAACTCACCAAACCCTTGTAATTAAGTGTTACAAACATGTAAGTGATGGCTCCAATTGATGTAGACTTGGACTCTTTCTTGATGTTAACAGAACTTGAATGCAATGCTTGCTTGAATCACAAAATACCTACACCACAATTGTTAGCTCTAAAACAAAATGATGCAAATAATCCTTGACATGATGGAAGACACTTGAAGAATTCTCTTGAATGCTTGATAATGTACTCTTGAAATGCCTTGAATGATCTTACTAATGCTCAAATTCTCTTTTGAACTCTTGAATGAATACTTGAATTCTTGGGGTGAAAATGAGTGAAAGAACCTTGCATTTATACTTAATTATGCAAGAATTCCTAAAATTACAACCCTACAAGATGACATTAGATCTAGGAGAATAAAATCCCACTAGAAATTTGATTTAAATTTGAATTTTGGTCACACGGGACTGATTCACCCAAGGTGGCAAATGAGTCCCATCACACATAATGTATGGGACCAAAAATCAAAAGTGTGTAGAAGTGTGTGAAACCTACATCAAGGATAAAAATACCTAGGAGGAACTCATTCACCCAAGGTTGAATGAGTCCCAAACACTAAATATAGTCCACACAAGCTATGAACACCTAAATTATGATTGGTTATTGATTGGTGTCGGGATTATCCTCTAAAAGATGCAATAAATGAGGCTTGTGGATGTAAAATAGGTCCAATTAAAGCATAAGAAACTAAATAAGTAATGACAAGCCTATAGGAATGTGAAAGTGTGTTAAAACACTTTACAACACTCCAAATAAAGCAATATTAAGATCAATTATGATTAAAATTATGTTTAAATTAATAAATCCCTAAAAAATTGTGAGTGTGTCACAACACTTTTGCAAGGAACCATTAAAATCCATAATTTCACAAAGGCCCAAGACCTAATGTGAATGTGTTATCCAAATTACAACACTAAATCAAGGCCACATTATGCCAAAATCCATAAGGACTACCCAAACGAGTGTGAAATATGTCAAAGGATCATTTTTTCGACACTACAAAACCAAAAAATACTGAGAAGAAGAATGTGGAGACACTAGTCAATACTGGTGAAAAATAAAATACTTTGGAGAAGGAAGTTGTAGAAGATAAAGAAAATTGGAGAATGTCTTGGTTCCTCTAGAGATCCATTAAAAAAAATTTAAGCATGTAATTGCAGTTTCAACCAATAGTATCTACCTAGCTACTTCAACTTACAATGCTACAAGGTTAGGTTGACTTGGATAGGATATCTCCACTACTCAAGCTTTAGTTAAGAGATAATTTCCAATCCTTTTCTCGAAAGTAGATTTTATAGACCCATTAGAAGAGTACATATCTCATTGATGAGGTGATAAATATTTTACAGGATAGAGTACCTAGAGTAAGTATTGATAACTCTTTTATCTAGTATGGATAATTTAAAGTTTTTCCTTGATTATTTTAAAGAGAATTCTATTGGATTGACAAAGAAATTAGAGAAAAAAATGGATAAAAAAGTGAATGACAAGAGGTTATTGAACATAACTAAGAAGTGTACCTTCGCACAAAAAAATAAATCAAAATAGTCTTAAAAGTATGCAGGATTGCTTGGTGAAAGCCAAAATATTCTTCCAAATTTGTATGAAATGGCCAAGCTCCACCAAGATCATACAAGATGAGATGGAATCAATTGAGTCCCAAATTTACAAGGCATCCAATGCCTATGATCCAACACAGGATCTAGATGGGAGCACTAGGACTGTGATAGAGAATTTGTACGAGTAGTTTTACCAACTACAAGTTCTATTGGAGAAGATAATAATGCAATTTGGTAATCTTAGGTATCTAGTAAACACCAAATTATTACTATCTTTAGTGCCTTTATGAGTACAAAGAAGGAAAAGAAGTTAAATGTGATATCCAACACTCTAGATTATGTTGAAGAACTTCTTATGGAATTCAAGACTTGGAGTTGTATGCTTAGGCTAGCCAAGAAGATTTGGAAACAAGGAAAGATGGGATTTCAATCACATCTTGAGAAGCTATAGGAGTAAAATACCTCTTCTATTTGATTACATTTCCTTTTATGCATTTCAATTTCTTTTTTGCATTTTAGATCTCAGTGTATATATCCAAATGGTAGATATAGGTGGAGTTGGTCAAAAAATTTCTACTCTTATTCCTACATGTGTATATCAATCAAGGGGAGTATGTATATAATATGTTTGTGAGTGATTTCAAAGGGGGAAGAAGAACATACAATATATGGGTGGCCTTTCTCCCTTGATTTCAAAGGGGAAGAATAGTTTTGGAGAGAATTTTGGCATGTTTCCATCAATGACAAAGGGGGAGATTGTTGAAAGAATAAGAAGTTTTTAATTGATTTACTTACTTGAAACATGAGCATGACATATGAATACAAGTTATATAGTATGCAATATAGTATTTTCATTGATGTCAACATTGTGATCAAGTATGAAGATCATTGCGAAGATCATTTTGTATAGCTTGAACATGATTAAAGATGGTTATCTAATGTTTATTTATAGGAAGGTTTGATTTGGTGCAACTGATTGATGTGGTAAATTATCTAATTGTTAGAATAGGTAATTCAATGTATAGGACATCCAATAATTTGGTCCATATTGGTCTACCTTGAGGAATATTTCTTTGTGAAAATCATAATATATATTTTTTTAGATGTTAGTGGAGTTTAAATCTAGAGTTTCACATTATTTTTTCTTCTAGTGAATAAGCTATGGATGATAGAATTTTAGGTCTAGCAGTGATAGAGGTTTCCAGTTCAATATGTATTCTTTGGTGAATCTGTATTTATTTATGGTTTGGTATCTTGTTTTGTGGATTTGTGAGTGTCAATATGTGTTAGATGTATCTAAATTCTAACTGACATAAATTTTTGAGGTACACATGTCCTCTTTTGATTGAATAGTTGGTGAGTTTTAATGTTAGGTCATTACCGATGTTGTCAAGATAAAAAGATTTCCAATTTGATACACAATACTTTCATGAATTACACACGTCTCGAGTAAAGTGAAATTAATACATCCATGAAATTATTTAATCATAAATGCTCAAAACAATTTCATTAATGAATTATCAGTTTACATCAACCAACAAGGTGTTACAAATCATATATTTCAATGATACATAAACAAGTTTACATAAATGTTATATTCACGAAATAAAGTTACAATGAACAAATTGGTTGTGTAAGCCATACAAAAATAGTATATGAGATATATCCATGACAAAGTGAACCTATGATCCTCATCCATCTTGACTCCACTGGTCCTCTTGTGTTGAGGCCAAGAGTACGGTTAAGTTTCCTTTTCCACCCATCCATGAAGCACATGACTTCCCCAGACTTCTTCTTACCTCGAAGAAATCCCTGACCCTGCACAAGGAGCCTAGGAACTTGGAACAACACAACAAGAGGGAACTCTTGATGCAAGCCTAATGCCTATATGCATTCCTATACTTAGAATAACATATTTCTTGCAAACAGGAGGTGGAAGATACCTATATAACATTTAAATCTAGGATTTTAATCCATCTATTTTAATGGTACATTGCTTGGCCAAGCATAAAAAATAATGATTGATAGTTTTAGAAAAGTTAAAACTATCATCTCTATGGTTCCACCTTCAGCATCCTGTCCTAGAAGTCTACTCATAAAGGGAACAAATAATGCATTTTCCACATAAAATTCCATTAAGTTTAACAACATTTACTCATACAAGCATTTTATCATAAAACACATTTCATTGACAAGTTCATAAAATGATTTGCATAAATACAATATGTTATAGAATACAACTCACAACTGATTCTACAATTTCACTATGTTTTTTCATTCTTCAAATTAATTCTATTTCAATGAGTAAAAGAAAATTTATGCCATGTGCTCATTTTCATGAATATGAAAGATATTTCACAATATATCTCTATTTAAAGGTTTATTCTAATTAATAGACTAATGTAAATTGAAACAAAATCACACTCCAATCAACATTACACATTATATAGAATTTTAGAAAAGCACCTCTTCTAATATAGAAATTTAATAGTTTAAAATAGAAATATTGGTCATTTCCAGCCAAAATCATTTCTATCTCCAATTGAAAGGTTTAATTTAGTTAACAATTGATGCAATTTAAAATAAAAGAACACTTCATTCAACATTGCATATACTTTAGAGAATTTTAGTTTTCCCTTATTCCTATGGAAATGTACACACATATACCTATTTATATATTCAAATATATATATATATATATATATATATATATATATAGATTCTTTATACTAAAGTTCTAAAATAGATCACAAAAATTACCAATTATAACATAAATCTTGGTTATTCCTAGCCAAATTAATACTATCCACTCCTAATTCTAGATCTGGTTCAATTTCTCACTAAGAGAAATGTATATTTATTGATATAGAGATATTCATATTTAAAATAAAATGCACCTATACATGCATACATACATATGTATATATACATACATACGTACATACATACATACATACGTACGTACGTACGTACGTACATACATACATACATACATACATACATACATACATACATACACATACACACACACACACATATATATATATGTATTCATATATATATATATATATATTCATATATATATATATATGTATGTATTCATATATATATATCTATTTGTTTGGAATCATATAGCTACTCAGCTATTCATAGTCCATAGAGGAATCAAAAGAGAAAAGAAAAGTTGAAAGGAATGTAACATTTAGAGGCAATAGGTGTCGCCTCCGTTGGGAGGAGGCATTGCCTGCATAGTGCAGGCCTTCCCCAATGGGGAGGCATGGCCAGGGGGGATAGGAAAAACCCTGTTTTCATTTGTTTATACCAGTCTATCAATACCATTAATATGCCAACTTGACTGGCAATGAAAAGTCATTTAAATTATATAAATTTATATGTAAATATATGTATATATATTTAAACAATTTTGTGTATATATATTTACATATATATATATATATATATATATATATTTGCATCCCAATCTAGAATAGGATTACATATTAAAGAAAAAGAAACAGAAATCTCTTTGTTGGCACAAGATGTTCCATATAGTGATTTTTTTTATTTTTTTTATATATTTATATATGTATATGTGTATATATATAAATATTCAAAACTATATATATATACATATAGATATATATTTACTTAAATGAATAGGGAAGAATGCTCAATCTGAATAGTTGTGCTAATAATTTTCATACAGTAACCACTCAATGTAAGTATTTTGCATAGTAATTTCAAAAGAAATCAAACTTTTAAACAATACAGACATTCTTTCTCACATTTGAAATTTAAATGCAATCGAAGATATTAAAAACCTGGAAAAAAATTGCCTCCAGTTGAAACCCCTCCGCCTTCTTACTTTCCCTGGAGCTTGCTTTCTGAAAATTCTTCTTCTTCCTTCCTTTTTCCTGTATTCTCTTTTTATTCCTCCCTAATTTTAATCTACTAAAATCTAGAAAACAACTATCTGGCAACCATTTTCAATTGGAGTTGTAGAGAAAATTCAAGAAGAGTACCCAAGAATGGTTGTGCGTTCTTGTTATTCATTTTCTCTTTTTAAAGTTTTCTTTCTTTATTTTCTAAACCTAATCCTGAAAAGATTAAAAATTAAAGAAAATAGAATTTATTTCTTTTGTTAACTAATAAGAGAAATTCCATTGTAACCAAGTGCTTATCTCCAATAAATAGTTAGATAATGCTATTTCTAACTTGCAAAAAGAATTATTTACTCTTTAATGAAAAATAAATAAATGTTATTTAATTATAAGATAATTATTTACCTTAAAGAAATAACATTTGACTGAAAGTAAAATAATTACACAAATTAACTATGCATAATCATTTAAAAAATAAATCTAGAATTGAATTATAATTAAAATTAATTCTCTTGCTTTATTATGCTTTTTAATTCACTATTTTTTTAATTTGACTAAACAATATGAAATTTACAAATAATAAAATATTCAAGCTAATTTAATCCTAAATGCATCTACATGATACTAGGTGCTTATGTGTGATCGAGAGAATCCATTCCTATTTTACCCTTCGAAGAAGCTAACCTTCTCTCCTTAGCCACACCCTTGGTCTTTGACGACCTGTAGCTCAATACCCTTAGGAAAACATCAATAGATTAGTATCCACATAAAGATATAAATCAAAACACTAATACTCATGAATTCAAATAACATTTTCCATTTTTCATCATGTTCAAAATAAAACTGCATACTATACATTCAACTTTTCTTAAATTAAAGCAACATTTCATATTTCATCACACCAAAAAAATATCATAGTATTCATTATGTATTCTACCACACACAACCAATCATATGTCAAATCCACACAAAGCCAAAAACAAGAAACATCAGAGTTCGAGTCGTGACATCCTTCCCCACTTGGAAGAGATATCATCTTGATGTCTTATTACAAACATCCACACAATAGAGTCTAAAATATTAGTGTATCAGAAGTCTCAATATGTAGGAAAAGAAAAATTATACTAGAATCTCAAATGAGGAAAATATTTTTCAATGTCCTTTGCATTCTCCTAGGTGGCATTATCCACTAAATATTAGTCCAACTGAACCCTATATTGCATAATTTATGATCTCAATTCCACAACTTAACGTTGCACTCTTCTAGTATCTTGATGGGATCCACTAGCATCACTCCTGGGTCCTATACCTGCAACGCACGCCAATCAAGGATATGAGCTACATCTGGATGATAGGGCATAACCACTGAGACATGAAAAACATTATGGATCTGGGATAGAGCTGGTGGAAAAGAAAGCCTGTATGCAATTGGATTAACAACCTCCAAGACATCAAAGGGCCCAACAAATCTAGGGGCTAGCTTTGAGTTCTTACTGAAAGAGATTGAACTCTTTTGCAGTTGAATTCTCAAAAAGAACTTTTCCCCCACAAAAAAATGTTTGAAAGTCCTATTCTTATCTACTAGACTCTTCTGTCGATCTGAAGCTTGCTTTAACTTTTCTTTGATGAGCTTCATCTCATCTTCCATCTCTCTCAACATTTTAGGTCCAATCAAAATCTTGTCTTCCACCTTATCCAAACTGATGGGTGTATGACATTTACGGCCATAAAAATCCTTGAAAGGTGCCATACTCAAAGAGGCGTGATAGGAGTTGTTGTAGGAAAACTCCACTAAAGGAAAATACTCCTCCCACTTGTGTTGTTGTTTCATACAATACATTTAGAGGAGATCCTCCACAACCTAATTCACCCTTTCTAACTGACCATTGATCTAAGGATGATATGTAGAGCTGAAATTTAGTTTGGTTCCTAGGGAAGAGTTTAGTGTAGTCCAAAATATGGAATTTATCCAAGTCACGATCTGAAATGATCATCTCTAGCAGTCCATGTAGTTAGAATATTTCCTATACAAACTTTCTTGCCAAAACCAATGAACCATCCTTAAGATTTCTAGGGATGAAATGGGATACTTTTGTCTATTTATCCATCACAACTAAGATACCATCATGTCGGTTCATGTCAGTTCCTTTTCATAGGAAACCCCTGAATAAAGTCCATAGTTATCACCTGCCACTTATATTTTGGCACCCTATGTGGGTATAGAAGTCCTGTTGGATGTACATGCTCAACCTTAACTCACTGGCATTCCAAGCATCAGGCTACAAATATAGTTACATCTCTCTTGAGTCTTGGCTAGAAGTATAATGTCTTGAGTCCCTCTATCATTTTAGTCACACTGGGGTGCCCTGAATATTGTGCATTATGGAAATCCTCTAACACCAACTATCTCAATCCTACAAAATTAGTAATATATATATATATATATATATATATATATATATATACTCTTAATATATATATATATATATATATATATATATATATATATATATATATCAACTCTATATATGACCCTGGAACCTCAAGAGTCCATCGGTCTCAAACACATAACCCACATATCTACAATCTAAAGGATCCTACTCTAGGGATTGTTTCACCTTTTCATAATGCTCATCCCCTAGTAAGGCTTGAATTACCTATTTCTTGAAATTGAATTTTATTTTAACCATGATTGCAAGAGTTCTTCTCCTACTCAAGGCATCTGCAACCCTCTTTTCCTTTCCCTTAATATACTTGATGCCAAAGTCATACTCACTCAAAAATTCTAACCATCACCTTTGATGGGAATTTAGGTTGGGTTGAGTAAAGATATACTACAACCTAACATGATCTATTTTTAACTCAAAGGATTTCCCCAAGAGGTAGTGCCTCCACATCTAAAGAGCATGTACTATGGCTGCCAACTCTAAATCATGTGGTGCATAATTTAATTCATGTTGTTTCAATTTTTTGGATTCATATGCCACCACTTGTCCTTCTTGCATGAGAACTAATCCCACACCTTCACTTGATGCATCTGTAATTACTATGAAATTCCCATTCGGATCAAGCACAACCAGAATAGGTACAATAGTGAGTTTCTCTTTTAGCAACTAAAAAGATTTTTCACATTTATCACTCCACTCAAATTTCTTTCCCTTTCACTAGAGTGCAGTAACGGGTGTTGCAATGGTTGAGAAATCTTGGACAAACTTCCTGTAATAACCAGAAAGCCCCATAAAGCTTCGGACTTCAGAAAAAATTTATGGCGTAGGCCATTCTAAAATTATCTTGATCTTATTTGGGTCCACTACTATACCCTCAACTAAAATAACATGCCCCAAATAGTACACCTCATATTGGTAAAAGATAAATTTTGACATCTTCCCATATAGCTTATGATCTCTCAGTCCTTGCAACACTATCCTCAAGTGCTTTTGTGCTCTTTCTCTGATTTAGAATATATTAAGATATCATTAAGGAAGATTGAGAAAAAATTATCTAGGCAATCCCAAAAGATGTTCATAAAATTCATGAAGGTTGCTAGGGAGTTTGTTAGCCCAAATGGTAGCACTGTGAATTCATAATGTCTGTATCTCATCCTAAAAGTAGTCTTGTGAATATCTTCATCATTTATCATTAGTTGATGGTATCATGATCTTAGATCTATTTTTGAGAATACCTTAGCCCCTTTTAATTGATCAAATAGATCATCAATCCTAGGGAGCATATATTTATTATTAATGGTAACCTTGTTGAGCATCCTATAATCAATGTACAACCTTAAGGTCTCATGCTTCTTTTTCACAAATATAACAAGAGCTCCCCATGGAAACACACTTGGCCTTATAAAACCTTGATTCAAAAATTCCTCCAACTAGGCATTCAGTTCATATAATTATGTGGTGTTCATCCTGTACGGTGCCTTAGACTTAGGCTCAACTCTAGGTAGCAAGTTTGTTGAGAATTCAAATAATTTCTTAGGTGGTAGCTCAGATAGTTCATTAGGAAAAGAATCCTAGAATTCTTTTAAAATGGGATGGTCATTGATTGATGACTCTACCTCTTCAAGGTCCTTGACCTTTATTGCATAAATAGTGCATCCCTTTTGGCTTTCCTTCTTTAACTGCATGGCAGAGACCTGCCTGAGCTCCAAAGGCCTTTTTACACTAGAAATTTCAACATGATTTCCCTGATCATCAAGACACTTCACTATTTTCTCTTCACAATCAACAAGGACCTTATGTTCAGTAAGCCAATTTATCCCCAAAATTACATCATAAGACCCCAAAGGTGCTACATATAAATTGACCTACATTTCAAAACTAGGGAATTCAAGTTCACTACAAGCTAGGAATTGCTCCACCTTCCTCTCTACCTGGTTTCCATACTGAACTTTCCATGAATTTTCCATATAACCTGGCTTAACAAATAATCAAGATACAACATGATGATCCACAAAACTATTAGTGGCACCAGTATCAATCAAAATAGAAATAGGGCGTCCAAAATGTTTACCCGATAGCTCACTAGGTGTAGCATGGTAATCAGCTTGGTGATTATCGACCGCCACATGAATATGTTGTTGATTCCTGTTATTCTACCTATTCACCCTCTGAGGGAACACACTAACATAATTCTCACCACCACAAGTATAACAACCTCCATGGGGTGCTTTAGGCCTGTTAGAAAAATCCCTCATGATATTGTTGTTTTTATTGTAATTAGCCCTCTTATTGTTGCCTTGATTCCCATCATTTTGATTCTAAGAACTATTACCCCTTTTTAGATTTCTGATATGCCTACTATTATTTCCCTGATTTCCTTGATTGCTCTAATTTCCTTGGTTACTCTGATTACCCTGATTACTATGACCCTGGTGATTTCCTTGGGATTTCTTATTACCCTACTTCATATCTCTTCTTTTCCTATAGTTTACGACCTGCTACATTTTATGTTCTTTCTTAACTGCCAATTCAAAGGCCTCATCCATGGTGGTAGGATTATGTATGTCCACCTCATTTCCAATTTGAGGCCTAAGCCCTAGAATAAATTTTTGGACCTGAAAACTCTCATCATGTTGGTACTGGCAAGTGAGAAAATTTCTCCCAATATTGTGTCACTGTCATTCCTCCTTGAATGAGAATCTGAAATTCTATCATCTTTTTGTCAAACTAGGACTGTTGTAGCCACCTCTTTCTGAACAACTGCAAGAATTGATCCTAAGTTATCTTGCCATGCAAAAATTATTTATCAGCCCTTTCATTCTCCCACCAAGTGGTAGCTTCACCGATGAGTTGGTATGACCCCCATTCAGCTTTAGTTTCATCAAACAAGTTTCATAGGGAAAAATACCTCTCCATTTCAATTACCCAAGCTTCTGCTCCATCCCCAAAAGATTTTCCATCAAAATTTGGCAGAACGACCTTCTTGAGATCCTTACCCAATTCTTTAGCCACATTCCCTAACTTAGTTTGATTTCTTTCAGTCTTAGGGTTTTCTCCATTTGTTTCATTCTTTTTATTTTCACTTTCACTAGGATTTGGCCCTGATGGCCCAAACTGTCTTCCTTGTTCTAGATTGTCAATCCTAGCCTCTTGTCTACTCAATATTGCCAAAATTTGATCCAACTTATCATTGGAATCACCATGGGATTCTCCTCCATTTTGATAGTATCTAACATCAATTAGGACTTACCCTGGAAAAACATGAGATCAAGCGTAATTAGGCATAGGTAGAAGAGTAAAACCTTGCTACTCTGATACCAAAACATAAGATTGAAAGATTTCCAATTTGATACAAAGTAGTTTCATGAATTACACACGTCTCCAATAAAGTGAAATAAATACATCCATGACATGATTTAACCATAAATGCTCAAAACAATTTCATTAATGAATTATGAATTTACATACACCAACAAGATGTTACAAATCCTCTATTTAATTGATACATAAATAGGTTTACATAAATGTTATATTCATGAAATAAAGTTACAATGTACAAATTGGTTGTGTAAGCCATAAAAAAAAAGTATATGAGATATATCAATGAAAAATTCAACCTCTAATCCTCATCCACCTTGACTCCACTGGTCTTCTTGTGCTGAGGCCAAGAGCGCGGTTAAGGTGCCTTTTCCACCCAACCACTAAGCACATGACTTCCTCAGGATTCTTCCTATCTTGAAGAAAACGCCGACCATGCACGAGGAGTCTAGCAACCTAAAACAACATAGTAGGAGGGAACTCTCGATGGAAGCCTGATGCCTATATGCATTCCTATACTTAGAATAACATATTTCTTGCAAATAGGAGGTGGCAAAGACCTATATAACATTTAAATCTAGGCTTTTAATCCATCTATTTCAATGGTACATTGCTTGGCCAAGCATAAACAAAAATAATTGATAGTTTTAGAAAAGGTAAAACTATCATCTCTGTGGTTCCACCTTCGACATCCTGTCCTAGAAGTATACTCATAAAGGGAAAAAATAATTCATTTTCCACATAAAATTTCATTCAGTTTAACAACATTTACTCATACAAGCATTTTATCATAAAACACATTTCATTGAAAATTTCATAAAATGATTTGCATAAATACAATATGTTATAGAATACAACTCACAACTGATTCTATAATTTCACTATGCTTTTTCATTCTTCAAATCAGTTCTATTTCAATGTGTAAAAGGAAATTTATGGCATGTGCTCATTTTCATGAATATGCAAGATATTTCACAATCTATCTCTCTTTAAAGGTTTATTCTAATTAATGGACTAATGTAAATTGAATTAAAAGCGCACTCCAATCAGCATTAAACATTATATAGAATTTTAGAAAAGTACCTCTTCTAATATAGAAATTTAATAGTTTAAAAAAATATATTGGTCATTTGTAGCCAGATTCATTTCTATCTCCAATTGAAAGGTTTAATCTAGTTAACAATTGATGCAATTTAAAATAAAAACACACTTCATTCAGCATTGTATATAATTTAGAGAATTTTATTTTGCCCTTATTCCTATGGAAATGTACACACATATACTTATTTATATATATATATATATATATTATTTATACTAAAGTTCTGAAATAGATCACAAAAATTACCAATTATAACAAAAATCTTCGTTATTCCCAACAAAATTAATACTGTCCACTCCTAATTCCAGATCTAGTTCAATTTCTCACTAAGAACAATGTATATTTATTGATATAGAGATATTCATATCTAAAATAAAATGCACCTATATACAAGAAATGGATGTAGTTTTAGCTGATTATTTATTTTTACCTCATACATAAATATTGGCTCATTTTATTATATATATGTCAAACTATAAAAGAATATATTCATATATATATATATATATATATATATATCTATATATATATATATATATATATCTGTTTGTTTGGAATCACATAGATACTTAGCTATTCATAGTCCACAAACAAATCAAAAGAGAAAATAAAAGTTGAAAGGAATGTAACATTTAGAGGCAACAGGCATCACGTCCATTGGGAGGAGGTGTTTCTTGTGAGGGCAACACCCCCTCGATAGGCTGCAGCTTGTGGAGGGTGCTATCCCCATAGTGAAGGCCTTCCTCAATGGGGAGGCACGGCCAGGGGGGACAGGGAAACCATGTTTTCATTTGTTTATACTAGTTAATCAATACCATTAATTCACCAGCTTGACTTGAAATCAAAAGTCATTTAAATTATATAAATTTATATGTAAATATATGTATATATATTTACACACACACACACACACACACATATTTGGATCCCATTCTAGAATAGGATTACATATTAAAGAAAAAAAAACATAAATCTCTTTGCTAACACAAGATGTTCCATACAGAATATATATATATATATATATATATATATATATATATATATATATATATATATATATATATATATATATATATATATATATATATATATATACATATATATATATATATATATATATATATTTGGATCCCATTCTAGAACAAGATTACATATTAAAGAAAAAGAAACATAAATCTCTTTTCTAACACAATATGTTCCATATAGAATATATATATATATATATATATTTACTTAAATGAATAGGGAAGAATGCTCAATTTGAACAACTGTGCTAATAATTTTCATACAACAACCACTCAATGTAGAGATTTTGCATAGTAGTTTCAAAAGAAATCAATCTTTTAAACAATACAAACATTCTTTCTCACATTTGAAATTTAAGTGCAATGGAATAGATTAAAAACCTAGAAATTTTTTTCCTCCAATTGAAAACCCCTCTTTCTTCTTCTTACTTTCCTTGGAGCTTTCTTTCCGAAAATTCTTCTTCTCCTTCCTTTTTCCTGTATTCTCTTTTTATTCCTCTCTAATTTTAATCTACTAAAATATGTAAAACAACTATTTTGCAGCCATTTTCAATTGGAGTTGCAGAGAAAATTCAAGAAGAGTACCCAACAATAGTTGTGTGTTCCCGTTATTCATTTTCTCTTTTTAAAGTTTTCTTTCTTTATTTTCTAAACCTAATCTTGAAAAGATTAAAAATTAAAGAAAATTATTTTTTTCTCTTTTGTTAATTAATAAGAGAAATTCCATTGCAACCAAGCGCTTATCTCTAATAAACAATTAGATAATGCTATTTCTAACTTGCAAAAATAATTATTTACTCTTTAATGAACAATAAATAAATATTATTTAATTATAAGATAAGTATTCACCTCAAAGAAATATCATTCAATTGAAAGTAAAATAATTACACAAATTAACTATGTGCAATCATTTAAAAATAAAATCTAGAATTGAATTATAATTAAAATTAATTCTCTTGCTTTATTATGCTTTTTATTTCACTATTTATTTAATTTGACTAAACATTGTGGAATTTGTAAATAATAAAATAGTCAAGCTAATTTAATCCTCTGCATGATTCTAGGTGCTTGTGTGTGATTGAGAGAATCCATTCCTGTTGTACCCTTCCAGGAAGCTAACCTTCTCTCCTTAGCCACACCCTTGGTCCTCGATGACTTGCAACTCAATATCCTGCGGCACACATCAATAGATTGGGTATGTGCAAGATCATGATTGGCCAAAAAGTGGCGATATGATGGGTATGTATAGGGTATGTGGCTGATGACTTTTTTTTACTCAAAATTGATGAAACGAAAAGGGTTTTTAAAGGAAAATCTTAGCTTTCCACCAATATAAATTATGCTTTACTTTGAATTTAATATATAATTATTCTTCATTTTCTATTTGAATTACGACTAAAGTCCTTATTGATAGGCTGATTGAAAAACATCTATAGCTTTCAAATGGTATCGCATTGTTTTAATATAAAACATGTGTCACATTCTATGCTTTGCATACTAAAGGATTAAAAAGAAAAAAATTGAATTTCTTGAAGTTTTGACCAAGTTAAGGTGGTTAGACATACGAGTTTTTATTTTTTAAAAGTTGTAATAAAAAATTCATAATTAATTATTTACTTGGAAAAAAATTACAAAAAAGTATGCATCACATCGAGACATGAGTCCTCTACTTGTATCTAAAATATTATAAAAAAATATTATCATTTTATTGTGGTTAGGTTGGTCAGACAGACACCTACTTCTAATTTCTTCTTGAAATTTAAGTACTATTGCATTGAAATTTCAAATTTTCACCAAATAGATTTTTTTTTAATAAACCTAGTATTTTAGAAAATACATTCAATTTGCTATAGATTCTATTTTTACATATTTTTTAAATAATATAGATAATTTATTCAAATTTTTACGTCAAGTTTCCTAACTTTGATTTTTATGAATTTTTTGCCACTTAAGGGGCTATTTTTTCCATGACGATCCTACACATACCTGATTAGTATCAACATAAAGATATAAATCAAAAAACTAATACTCATGAATTCAAATAACATTTTCCATTTTTCATCATGTTCAAAATAAAATTGCATACTATGCATTCAACTTCTCTTAAATTAAAGCAACATTTCATATTTCATCACACCAAAAAAATACCATAGTATTCATTATGTATTCTACCACACACAACCAATCATATGCCAAATCCACACAAAGCCAAAAACAAGCAGCATTAGAGTTTGAGACGTGATAGGTGCTAACTTAATAAGTTTCAACTATTGTGAAGTTTGAGTAAGTATTGATCTATTATAAGGATGTTATTATAGGTCCATCGTGACCTATCTTATTCATTACAAGTTTGAATTAAGGTGTGAAGTGTATTGATCTATATGTTGAGCCGAGAAGTTATGTTTTCTATGATACACTTAATTAGGCCGACCTAATTAATGTTGAAAGGTTTTGCGAATGTAATGGATACATGTGAGTTCTTCTTCGATTATTTGAAGAGGTAGATGCATAGGTAGATATTGTTTATGTGAATTATGTGAAAGTGATGTGAATGCAGAGTAGAGCAGAGTGTTAATGTAGATCAATATGAAGTGTATTAAGTCTATGCATTGAGATTTAATGGAACTCTAATTAAGTCTATGATAGATACAATTGTAGTATATTGAAAATATAGGTTGTGAGCCACCACTTTTTTCTATCTTTTCTTCTTTCGGTGGGTAGTGATTCCACCTACAGTGAGAACTTTTGTAATATCTTATAATTGGTTATAATATATTGTGAGCTAACCCTCACTTGTGATTTTTTCCTTTTTGGGTTTTCCACATAAAAAATTGGTGTTCATGTGTTATGTGATGTAGATGGTTGATTTCATACTTTCATTTCTTAATACAAATTATGTAACACCCCATCGTGCGAACCCCAAAGGACAACTAAAGCAACAATTACCACACAATTTTTTTTTTAAAGTAAAACTAACATGCATGGGATGCACAAAAGTTATGACATGAAAATTCATTTAAACAAACCCAATATCATTTACGTCCCTTGGGGTACACGAGGATACATTACAAGACTTAATGCCATACATCAATGATAAAGAATGAAATCCAAATCTAATCCATGACAAAGCTTATATATAAAACCATCAATAAGAACCATTCACTTATAAATACAATAATTTGAATAACATCTGATATGGATCCATATCCACACAAGGTTTAACATTACGTTACAGTACAATGTTCAAGAGGTACACTGATACAAAAGTGTTTCCAAATATGAACGTAAACCATAAAATAAGATAACATGATACAACTAAAAGATGAATACACAGTATCATAACTGGCTCCAAGAGGGATACAACTTTGGAGTTGCCGCAACTAGCACCAATCTGCACCTCTTGATCCTCGACTGGGGGCCCAATGGGGTGCTTAGCACGTTCCACCCGACCACGTGGGTCCGAAGACCCACCCCCCGTGCTAAGGAGCTGACAAGAAAGAGACCTCAACCAAGAACATCCAAACAAGGAACCACAAGACTCAACATCATACAAAGGTATCATAAAACTCAAGGATTACAATGACATAATCAACAACATTCATGAGTCAATAAAAAAACAAATTAAGCTATGAAACTCATCACATTTAACCCAAGCAACAAAAATTAAGCAAGTCACCAAAGAACATTCATAAATCATTTTTACAAGAATCTGAAACAACATAAAGATTACAATATCCAGAGGCGACAAGAAACAAGAACAAGGGTGTCTAGTGGAGAGTGTCATCGCATAGCCCTCGCGGGATTCTCCTGGCCCTTCCTCCAACTGAGGCACCGACACGCTTCTATGGATCTCCTGGCCCTTCCTCCTAACTGAGGCGCTGACACCATAGGGTAGCTAATGCGGAGCCGATAATCTCTCATGAAGACGAGACTACAACTTTGCTGACCACGGCCTTCTCAGTCTATCACTAGTCTATGGTAGCCCTAATGCATAGAAGAGGAATCCAGTTTTAATTATCTTGTGTGTTTTACTACCCATCCCCCTAAATTCTATTGGTTAGGTTATCACTTGTTTAAATACTCTTTCGTGGGTTATCCTGAGCCCTTCCTCATTCCGAGGTGCCGACGCCCATGAAGAGCCACTCTCCCTACGACCCCTAACATAAACCAAACTAGGCAAGGGTTGTACCGTAACAGATAAAACAAATAATCTCAAGACCAAATCATGCGAGGCATTAACCATCTCGCTATAAACACATAATCAAAGTCTCAATAATTCATGTACAACCCTTTTTAAAATCATGATATCAAAACACTTGCCACAACAAGGGCACCTAAAGAGAGAACATCAACTAACAATAATCTCAAGCCTCTAGAAGTCCAAAACAAAAATGACTATCCAACAACTCACAAATGAGGGTAGATGAAAAATTCTCGATTCCCAAACAAATTTCAACATGAGATCCATGAATAAAATCTCTTCAATTTGAAAGAAAAGAAACAAAAGAAGCACCATAATGGGAACATTAGATTTATGCACGAAGCCATTTAATGAATAATCATCATGAAAGATGATAACCAAGTTCACATACAAAATCTTCTCAAATCTAAATAACTCAAAAGAGCGACAATTCCACAAGAAATCCCTTACCATCTGGCTAATTAGCAACTTAACCTAGTCAATGACCACTGCAATAATAGAAACATTACCCAATTCATAACTGAACCACAAGATCACCCAACTAGCATAGTTTTCACAAATACTTACAATACTTGATAATACATGAACCCACTAGTACCTTCAAGGAGAAACCTTATTTGCATAAACCCTAAACTCCTTTCCTAACAATCATTGAGATAGGAATTCCTTCGCCAAAATAATAAAAAAAGAAGATTACACATTATCTTACGGGTTAGATATTCCTCTAAATGACTCCAACACTAATTTCAAACTTTGACATTGGGATAGAAAAACATAAGTTGGGAGAAATTCAACATGAACAACCAATCAAGTCCTCCATGCTAGAATCCATAATTCTAAATCATCCCTTTTCC
>VDFB02193567.1:0-13167 GCA_007258455.2 Sequoia sempervirens
ATCATTCCCTAACCTAACCATTTAATTGAATATCTTTATTTGATTAAATTCATTTGTTTTCTTCTCTTAATTAAACAAATCATGTGTTTGATTAAGTCTCTTAAATCATTCTCCATCTCTTTTAATTAAATAATTAATTTTATTTAATTAATTAAATCTCTAAAGTCTATCTATTAAATTGAATAAATTAAAATCTTATTTAATTTAATCTTACTTCAATCCCTTTAATTAAATAATCAAAACATGTTTATTTAATTAAACTGATTAAATCATTTCCTCTCTTGTTTGATTTAAATTAATCCAAAAATCTAAGTCAAAATAAGTCAAACTTCCTAATCTTCATTAAATTGATCAAATCTTGATTAAATCTAATCTAATCTTCAAAATCCTCTAGCTTTTCCCACTTGCACAAATAAATCAATTTATTGATTTATTAAATCTTCATTTTCCCTCACCAAAGCATCTTTTGGAGGAATATTCTTCTATTTCAAATTCAAAATTTGAATGACATGTCCTTCCAACATGTCATTTACTCTCTCTTACAAGTCCTTCCAACAAGGCATTTACTTTTTCTTACATGTCCTTGCCTTGAGCCAAGTGGCATTTAATGCAATTTTCTTTCCCCCTCTTACATGTCTTTTCTCAAAATTCAAATTCAAAAAATGCATTTATTGGCACATTTGTCAAAACTTGCACATTCCTCACCCAATCACATTTGGACAAGTGGCATTTTTCCATTGGCCAAATCTTTGTCCCACATTGCTCTATTTTGGCTTTGTTTCCATTTCAACATTCTATAAATAGAATTCTTCACCATGCATTTTATCATCCACAATTATGCAAAGTTATTATGCACAAATATCTCTCAAATTCCATCCATCTTCTTAACTAGTTTATTGCAGATTTTGGAGCTCATTGAGGGACTTATCAAGTGGATCAATCATCTTCAATCAACATTTTCATTCAAGGAGTTGGGAAAGGGCAAATCTCCACACACCTATTTGCACCAACTCCCCCATGGGATCAAGTGTTTGCATGCTAAATTAGGATTTCATACTTCCATTATGTTCTTCATTGTTTCCTTTGTTTTATTTCCTATTTTTAGCTTTGTGAATGGATTTCATGGGGAATCCTTGTTCATGCTTACAAGATGACTCTCTAACATTGTTGGTTGTTGTGTTTTTGTAGGCACTTCGAATTGGGGTTCCGCGGGGTTCGTCTAAGGCTTGAACGCAAATCGGAGGGAATGATACCTATCCTAAGGTATGTGTAAATGTCTTGGTACCACTGATCATTTGGACCAACGATTTCACCCACAAATTCTGACTCTGGTACCTTGAATGCTGGTACGAGAAGCTGCTCTACCAAGAAGTCATATTTTGGAACATTTGGAGGGATCTCTAAGAGTGATCCAATAGTTGCCATTGCGTCTGCTGCTCTATTGTTGGTTCTTGGTACTTGCTCGAATGTGATGTCAACAAAAGATTCCTTGAGATTTTCCACCAGCCTTTTGTATGGAGTTAGCTTATCATCCTTTGTTTGGTACTCATTGTTCACTTGATTTATGATAAAGTGCGAATCTCCATATATGATATATAATGTTCAACATCTTTATCACGAGACCTATAGTTAAAGCCACAGAGTGATACGCAATGTTGTTAGTACAAGGGAGATATGCTAGTTTGTATGATCTTGGTATACAATCCCCTTGTGGAGTGATGAAGAAGATACCAGCTGCTGAACCATGTTGTGTGTAGGATCCATCAAAGTATAGTTTCCAATGAGTAGTTATGTCAATGTTGAAAATGGATTCATCTGGAAATTCTGAAATAAGTGGGTTCTCTGCATAGATAGGTGCATCTGCCAGTTGGTCTGCAATGACCTGTCCCTTGATTGCCTTGCGCTCCACATACTCAATGTCATATTCTGATAATATCATTACCCACTTAGCCATTCTTCCTGTAAGCATTGCCTTTGAAAGAAGATACTTTAGGGGATCAATTTTAGCTATGAGTTTGATCTTGTGTGCCAACATGTAGTGTCTGAATTTTTGGGATGCAAACACGACTGCTAGGCAAGCTTTTTCAATGAATGTATAGTTTAACTCATGGCCCACCATTGTACGGCTGATGTAGTATATGGCTCTTTACCGTTCCATTTTTCATCATGTTGTGCTAGAGGCACAAGGTACATTGTAGTTATTTGAATATAAAGACCGTGGACATTACGAGATTGGAGGCCTTAATGCTTTGGAGGCTACATTAATAGATATTCCTTGATTTTGTTGAAGGCTTACGTTTCACATTTGTCATCCCATTTGTATGTTACCTTGGCGAGTAAAGAAGTGAGAGTAAGGAGATTTGTTTATTACGCTAATTGTGCTATGAACACGAATTGGTGGCTTTGCTTTGGAGACCTCTCGAGTTGTTTCAATGTCCTAGGAGCTTCCATTTCAAGTATTGCTTTCACCTTTGTTGGATCAATCTCAATGCCTCTCATTGACACTATGTAGCCCAACAGCTTTCCTGATTGTACGCCAAAGACGCACTTCTTGGGATTCAAACGAACCTTGTATTCTTCTAGTCTGTCAAAGATAGCACTCAAGACCGATATATGATCCTTCCTCTTTTTGGATTTTCCTAGGATGTCATCAACATAGTCCTCAATTGTTTTGTGGATCATGTCATGGAATATTAGTGTCATGGCCCTTTAGTATGTGGCCCCGGCGTTCTTTAAGCCGAATGGCATTACGTTCCAGCAGTATGTGCCCCAAGGACAAGTGAAAGATGTTTTATGTTGGTCTTCCTCTACAATTCTTATCTGATTATAGCCTAAAAATCCATCCATCAAGGAAAGCATCTCATGCCCCGCGGTCATGTCTACAATCATATCAATGTTAGGCAACGGAAAATCATCTTTTGGGCAAGCCTTGTTCAAGTCCCTAAAGTCCGTACAGATTCTTATGCCCCCAGTTGGTTTTGAAACCGGTACTAGGTTGGAGACCCACTCAGGGTAGGCGATCGTTCGTATGAATCCCGCCTCTAGTAGTTTCTGGAGTTCCATCTTGACTAATAGAGCAATCTGTGGGTGCATCTTTCTCAACTTCTATTTTACAGGTTTAGCTTCAGGATAAACTGCTAAGTGATGAACCACTACCTCTGGATCCAATCCTGGCATATCAGCATAGGTCCATGCAAAGTTTATCTTCCTCTCCTTTAAGAAGGTAGCCAACTCCTCTTGTTCTTTGCATAATAATGACTCAGCGTAGAATGTAATATGAGGAGTTTCTTGTGTTCCCAGATTGATGGGGTTGCACTTTTCTGCTAGCATAGTTGACTTTTCTTGGTGTATAGTTGTAAGAGGAAGATTGAATCCCCCATCCTCAGGCGCCTCAGAGAGGTTTTCACCATTGGATACATCCTTTCTTTTTACTTTTTCAGAGTCGAGAGTGCCACAAGGTGGTTTTCACTCAAGGACTTGGAGATTATTCTCAATTTTTTATTTTTGCGACTGAGGGATTCAATCGTTTCTCCATAGTATGCATGTGTATCCAGCTCTATGATAAAACCTGCCTTATGATCCCCACATGGAATGTCATCCCTAAGTCCCATGAATTCTGAGAGCGCCTCATCGTTTTCAAACATGTCAAGAATTGGTGGTCCTCGTTGGTCGTAATCAATCAGTTGGGGATAGACTAATCGGATTTCATTGCTTTGGTTTTCAGACTCATAAGACAAGGTGCTAATCATAAGGACATTAGTATCCTCAAACAGCAAAGGTAATCCTATTTCTGGTGACTCAGTTAAATCAGTGGGCATTCCTAAAGTCATGGAGGATTGTGGAGTAGCTACAGATTCCTGAGGAGGCATTCGGTTCCGTCTATCATGGGCACCTCGACCAAGTACAGTTACCTTAGGAGTAGGATGACCAATGCCAAGATTTTTTATTTGCTTCTCAGGTATAATGGGTATTACACGCCCATTATTATCTTGGCCTAACCCTTGGTTCCGGTTATAGCCCATCGAGAGCATCATCTTCATACCTTTGTTTCGTTCATCCATAGGCAATTCAACTGCCGGTATATCATCTCGATAAAGGAGATGAGATAGGTCCCCCTCTAATGTTTCCTGACCAAGATCTCCTGCACTTGTGAAGGTGGGGTTTCGTTCATAGGAGCCTTGAGATGTTGAAGCTTCTTGTGATTGTGGTCGTCCTCTTGATCTAGGAGATTGTGGTAGCTCTCCTACTACAAAAGCATTCTTAGGCATTGAATAGTTTCCACAACCATCATCTTGTATTATGACTTTGATATCAGAAAAGGCGGGGATGGCGGGGGTGGAGGGTGTCTCTGTCACAGAAGTGAGAGTGGCGGGATCCACGTAAGGTGTTGATGGGCCTTCATCGTTCTTGGGTACTTGCGGGATCTTGTAGTATTTTGCCTCTAGATTTTTGCAGTAGGCAAATGGCTCAGGATCTCCATGGATAGTAACCTCTTGACCTTCATGTGTGAATTTCACACATTGATGAAAGGTTGAAGCTACAGCTTGCATTGCATGTATCCATGGTCGCCCTAGGAGAATGTTGTATGGTAAATCGAGGTCCAAGACCTGACAGTTGGTTTGCATGATGGCGGGTCCAACCTGGACAGGAAGCTGAATGGTGCCTTGGGATACCCTTTCCTGGTCATCGTATGCTCTTATTGTGATGCCTTTTCCTTTGTCAATTGAATCCTCTGAAATGTTCAAATTCTTTAGAAGCTTTAAGGAGCAAATATTTAAGCCTGCACCTCCATCCACCAAGACTCTCTTGACTTTCTTTTTATTTACGTACACCTCCAGATGAAGTGCACGGTTGTGAGATGGTTGTGTGGGGAAGTCTTGTTCAGAAAATGTAAGAATGTTAGGTGTGGTGATACTTGCGACCATAGCTTGGAATTGTTCTGTATCTAGATCTGCGGGGACAGTAGATGACGCCAAAGCTTCTTCTAGAATCTTTTTGTGTGCAGATGAGATTTTGAGTAACTCCATGATGGAGATATGTGCAGGGGTTCTTTTCAATTGATCCAAGACATTATAGCCACTAGGGTTAGACCTTGGATTGGATGTGGAATTTCTACTTGGTTGGGATGGTGCTGCAATGGTAACCTTTCCACCTCTTGTGGTGACTCCACAATCGGCTTGGGCCCCTTTGATGGTGATGACTCCACAAAACTTGTCTAAACAAGCGACAACACCCTCGTATGTGTGGTTGACATTTTTATAAGCCCCTTTTCCTTTGTCTTGATCTTTGTTTCCTTTGTTGCCATGATTCGGCATCGGATTCGTGTAAATCTTGAGATCTTTGTTTCCTGATGGTGCTTCCACATCTATGATTTTGTCATCTATGAGGTCTTGAATTAGATTTTTGAGCCTCATGCAGTTGTTTGTCGTGTGTCCCTTGAGTTTGTGGAAGTCACAAAGATAATTCTCATTATACCATGGTGGCTTGACCGATGGTTCTTGATAATTATTATGTGTAGGGACCGTTATCAATTTTTCATCTACCAATCTTTTCATGATTGCTTCAGCAGGTTCCCTAAGGAGTGTGTATTTTCGTTTGGGGAAGAACTTGTTTCGCTGTGGTTCTCCTTGATTATCAGTGTTGTTTGTGTTTTGGTTATGGGATGGTTGGACCACAGTATTGACTTGTCGATTGCTTTGATTGGTATTTTGGTGTTGTTGTTGTTGGGATGGTGGATTGTTCTTCCGTGGGGCACTAATGACAACTTTGGCATCAACGACACCATCATTGGTTACATTACGATTCTTTGCCCATGTTCATGGTTTGTCATGATAACTGGATGATGAGCGGCCTTCTTGATATGATGAAGTTTCTCCCTGTGTGGCAAGGGCTCGTTCGATATTGAGCGCCCTAGGGATCAACTGGTCGTAAGTGGTGATGTTTTGCACTTTGAGGTGGAAGGCCAAGGGCCCATCAAGATTCGCAATGATAGTTCCCACTTGTTGCTCTTCAGGCATGGACCACTTGCTTTGATTAGCTTTGGATCACCATCGTTGTAAGAAAGCACCGAATGATTCATTTTTCCCGTGTTTGAGAGATGATAATTCCTGTAAGCTAACCTCCATGGGAGTGTTGAAGGAATAATTATGTATGAAGGCATCTATGATTTCCTGGAATTTTTTGATTCCAGAAAGTCGAGAAAACCAATCAATAGCGTTTCCAGCCAAGCTTCTTGGGAATAATCTCATCAAGTACGTTTCGTCGTAAGCCACCTCCATGCAATGTACTTGGAATTCCCTGATGTGATCTTCAGGGTTACCCGTTCCGCGATATTTGTCAAATTTAGGGATCTCAAACCCTTTTGGGAACGGTTTCATTTCTACGCTCCTATCAAATGGATAAGGGCATAGGTTTTTTTGTGGTTTTGGTGTCCTTCCTGATTGAAGGTCAAGCACTTGTTGTGACAGAAATTTTATTTGTGCGGTGACATCCAATTGTGGATCAGGAGGTGGAATGAAGGTGTTCTGGGGGGGTGGAGTGGGTGTTTGAATGGGTGGAATGTTTGCTTGTTGTGCCATGTATGCTTTCAACAACGCTTGTTGTTGATCTTGCTGTTGTTGCGCTAATAGAGCTTTTTGTTGTGCTTGTTGTTGTTGGTCCAACAATGCTTGTTGTTGATCAGCTAGGGCTTGTTGTGCTGCTTCTTGTTGCTCTTGGTATTGCTCTAACGCTTGCTGATATGCGAGTTGTTGGGCTGCTTGTTGTTGTGCAAAGTACTGCGCTTGTGCTTGCACTCGTGCTTGGGCATCTTGGGCATCTTTTGCAGCTTGAGCAGCTTGTGCGACTTGAGCAGCTTGTGCCGCTTGCGCAGCTTGTGCAGCTTGTGCAGCTTGAGCAGCTCGTTGTTGTTGTTGCAACAAAGCTTGGGCTTGTGCCGCTTGTTGTGCTTGTTGTTGTTGCAGCGATGTTTGAGCTTGATTTTGCTGTGAAGCTTGAGAAGCGTGCGTGGCTATAGGTGCTTGCTGAATTGTTTGATATTGTTGGAGCAATTGTTGGTATGCTTTGAATGCAGCATTGTAATGGCTTACTTGGCTTGGTCGCAATGGTGGTGGTGGTGGGATCAGAATTGTGTTGGATGGAGTGGTGGGAGTTTGAGATGCGCTTAGAGCGATGGTGGTGGTGGGAGGTTGTGATGTAAGGGGTGTGATGGGGGTAGTGGAAGTTTGAGGTATAGTGGATGTAGTGGTTGGAGTGAATGTGGTGATAGGTGCATTTGGGATGGGTGAAGTGATAGGAATGGTGGGACTAGGTGAAGTGGTAGGAATGGTAGAGATGAGCGAAATAGTGGGTCTTTGAGAGACCATATTTTGATTAGCTATCATGTGTTGGTTTGATGTGGATGGTGTGTTTGAAAGATGTGATGTACCCCCTTGGTTGGATGAATTGATTTGGATGGGGCGATTTATGTTAGGGAAAGGTGGAAGTTTAGGTAAAGGGGAGATCCCTAAACCAAAATATGGTGTTGACGTGGTGGGAGGTGTGAATGGTTTGAATGGTGGAAAATTTTCTTGTGCAAATGAAGAGACAAATCCGTAAGGTCTCTCTATTTCGGACGAGCTTGCTTGTACCAAAGGTCTAGACACTTGCGTGTCAAGAGAAAATGATGAGGTGGTATGGTAAGGAACCTCAGATGTATCGATAAATCCAAGTGGGTTGTAAAGTGGATTTTGATGCGTGTTGAAGAGGGTATCATCCTCATTGATAGTAGGTTCTATGGTGGTAATGGAAGTGGTTGATTGTGGAAGGGTGTTTTGGTCATTTGGTACAAGAAGCTCATCCTCAATAGTGTTGAGAATTGATGGATTTATTTTAGCCATTGCGCGAAGAAACTTTTGCAGTTTTGGTTGTTTGAGCATCTCAAGAACTTCTTCCTCACTTAATTCTGTTGGTGTGATGTCTTCCACCAAGACCTCTTTTTGTGGATCGTGTGTAGTGATAGTGAGGTCTGGAAGTGGTGTGTTTTGGATTTCTGGAATGTTTTGGCTTAGATCACTTGTGGTTGATGTTTCTTGATTTAACTCCATGTTCCTCTTGTGTTGTGATCTTGTTTGAACCATAAAAGAGCAAACTAGGATGTGTAAAAGATCAAAGATGTGAAGATGAAAGGTGTATGATATATGGATGAGAATGGAAGTTTTGAATTTGTATTGAAAATCTTGATGTGATGCTAGGTACTTTGGGTTTGCTTTGATTGATGTTTGTTTGATGTTTAGACTTTGAATTCTGTCTTTTGAATGTTGATGTTTGAGCAAGAGATATCCCCAAGATGTTTGGATGATGATCTAAAAAGATAACTAATGCTCATAAAGGATAATTTGATTTAGGAGTGAGAATAGGATGTGTCTACTCACAAGCTAACCAAAAGATAATCCAAATTAGTGATGGGAGAAGGATGCATCTATCCACCATTAATTTGAACAAAGTGATAATTCAACTAAGCATGTGCAAAAGGATTCATTCACACACAATTGAGTTGAACAAGTTTGATGTTTGATGTTTGAAGAATTCAAAGTCTCATGTTTGAAAGGTTTTGATGTCTACCAAAGGAGCCTAGCATAGTTGTGTCAAGATTTTCTCAAAATGTTGGTGAGATGTTTATGGTTGATGATGTTTTTGATGGATGAATGTTTGTTTTGATCTTAGAATGACCCTAGTTTAGACTTTTTTTTAACAAGACCAAGGTATTGAAGAACATGTTATGCCCTAAGCAAGGTATCCAATCCCTTGAAACAATCTTGGATTTCGTGTGTAGTAAAATGAATATAAAGTGGGGTTGTCTCTTGAAGCATGTCTATAGAAATTAGCCAACAACTTTTCTCTAAAATCATATAACCTTTTGAGTCTTTGTTGATGTTGTTTTGGGCTAAATTTCTTTTTCTTGGGTTTTTGTATTTTGACCTTGCGAGAAATCATTGAAAAGACATGTGTGGGGTTCAATTGCTTATCTTTTCTTTTAATGACTTCTTTTTACCAAATACACTTTCTTGATTATGTTTCAAACTAAAGATGTCCTATGTCAAAATTCCTTTTCTTCCCACAAAGTGTTGTGTGGGAGTTCCAAGAAATTGAGGCAAAGGGATTTTCTAGGTTAACCCTAGTTAGAGAAAATTATGATATAAATTCAAGTGCTAAGAAGCCTCTAAGGACATAATCCCAAGGGCAAGCAACAACACTTAAATTTGTCAAAAGGTACTTGCTCTATCAAAAGGGGTTTGAATTTTGCATGATCATGTTTAAGTGTTTGTTTTCCAATGTTTATGAACAAGCATGTGTTTTTGTAACCCAAAAGCATATACAATCCTATGGATGTGATAGACAATGTTTGTTGAGTCCCCACTTGGACAAGTCCAGCTAGGCCTACTTTTAGCAGATGGTTAGATGCTTGACCCCACTAGCTCCCCTCCATGACACTCACTTCTACGGGGCAGCCAAGCACCAACACCCATGAAACTCCCATGGCATGCTTTCCATCTCTACTAAAAGCTGTAAAATTGTGGGGCGGCTTTAGAACGACCGTTCTTGCACCAACAAACAGATAGGATTTTGGCCTTTTCTAAACAAGGGTTTTAATAAGGACTTTCTGTTCGTAAGAGTTGACCCAACATGGCAAGAGTCCCCTTTCTGATCCATCTTGTCGGAGTCAACCGCATGATATTGGCGTTTCTTCCAATATCCACATTTATATCCCAGCTAGAAATACTCTTGGCTTTAGAGTGTTACTGGTTGAGTTGTTCCCTTGGGTGAGTACTTTTTCCCCAAGGTAGGCCCTCTAGGATAAACAATAGTGAAAAGACACACTCATAGTTCGATCGACCTTTTTTAAAAAACAAAGGGAGAACACATGCCGTATGTTTAATCACACTCGCACAATATGTTGTTCAATTTTAAGCCCAAATTTGAAGTGTGGAGGTGATCACTTTATCTTATACCAACATTATCAAAAAGACCTTTTGATTCTCAAGATCGCTTGGAAGCACAAGAGAAGTGCATACGTCCTTTTTGGTAATGTTAATCTAAGTAAGCAATCATAAAAAAAAAGCAAGCACTCATTCTTTTTATTCCTCAAAAGCAAAATGAATTCATTTTAAGCACCAAACAAAATGTGAAATGTTGATTGTTCAATTTTTAAACTAAAACCAACTCTAGTATGTTGATCCTAAGTTCTTTTTAAGCCTTTTGCACAAATGAAAAGCTCTTTTTAAAACCCAAATGAAATTAGTATTCTTAAGCAAAAGGGGATATCAATTTCTTTAAGAGTGTTAATTAACACTAAAGTGTTAAAAAAACACTTGATATTTTTAGGAAAAACTGTCATTCAGAAAATTAAATGCGGAATCGAAATGCTAGAGCGAATACGGATCTTGGCTAAAGCAGAGACCCTAGATAAGCTAAAAATAGGTACTTGGATCGCTAAAACAAAACGGATGCTAAAGTAGATAAGCATGCGCTAAAAATGAGATACCGAGAGTTGCAAAAGCGGTGTGAATCATAAACTAGAGCGATGGATGTGCTACAATAGAAAGCAAATGCTAAAGTAGATAGTAGATCGCTAAAATAGGAAATGGAAAAGAAAACTAAGATTTGAGAATTTTGGCCTTGGAAGCGTAATAAAAACCACCGAGTGCTAAAACAAGTTTTTTTTTAGTATCTTTGGCCTAAGGTTAGGAAGGACAAGAACATAGTCTATATGCTTAAAGAACAAGCACATGCGCTTTTCTGAAGCCCGTGGAAGTGCTACAAAAAGTAGGTAAAAGAGTGCAGCAAAAAATGGCGACATGCCAAGGCCTTAACAAAAACTTGTCAAAACCATGAAAATTAAAAAAATGTGTTAAAATTTTTGAAGGCCCCCTCCCTCTAAGCCAATATGTGAACCCCCAATTGAGCCTACAAAAACACAACAACAAACAATGTTAGAGAGTCATTTTGTAAGCGTGAACAAGGATTCCCCATGAAATCCATTCACAAAGCTAAAAATAGGAAATAAAACAAAGAAAATAATGAAGAACATAATGGAAATATGAAATCCTAATTTAGCATGCAAACACTTGATCCCATGAGGGAATTGGTGCAAATAGGTGTGTGGAGATTTTCCCTTTCCCAACTCCTTGAATGCAAATGTTGATTGAAGATGATTGATCCACTTGATAAGTCCCTCAATGAGCTCCAAAATCTGCAATAAACTAGTTAAGAAGATGGATGGAATTTGAGAGATATTTGTGCATAATAACTTTGCATAATTGTGGATAATAAAATGAGAGGAGCTCTTCATTTATAGGATTTCTAGATGGATGAATCCCCAAATTTGAGCAATGTGGGACTAACATTCATCCAATGATATGGTGCCACTTGTCAAGCTATGAATGGATGATGGTTGTGCAAGATTTGGGGTTTGTGCCAATAAATGCTATTATTTGAATTTGAAATTTGAGAAATGACATGTAAGAGGGGGAAAGAAAATTGCATTAAATGCCACTTGGCCCAAGGCAAGGACATGTAAGAAGTAAATGCCTTGTTGGAAGGACTTGTAAGAGAGAGTAAATGACATGTTGGAAGGACATGTCATTCAAATTTTGAATTTGAAATAGAAGAATATTCCTCCAAAAGATGCTTTGTTGAGGGAAAATGAAGATTTAATAAATCGATAAATTGATTTATTTGTGCAAGTGGGAAAAGCTAGAGGATTTTGAAGATTAGATTATATTTAATCAAGATTTGATCAATTTAATGAAGATTAGGAAGTTTGACTTATTTTGACTTAGATTTTTGGATTAATTTAAATCAAACAAGAGGGGAAATGATTTAATGAGTTTAATTAAATAAACATGTTTTGATTATTTAATTAAAGAGATTGAAGTAAGATTAAATTAAATAAGATTTTAATTTATTCAATTTAATAGATAGACTTTAGAGATTTAATTAATTAAATAAAATTAATTATTTAATTAAAAGAGATGGAGAATGATTTAAGAGACTTAATTAAACACATGACTTGTTTAATTAAGAGAAGAAAACAAATGAATTTAATCAAATAAAGATATTCAATTAAATGGTTAGGTCGGGGAATGATTTAGGATGAAATGATGTCGGTAGTCAGACTTAGATGCACAATGTCAACTTGTACATTTTGCATGTCTACAATTAGAAGTTGGTTTGATCTTAGTGATTGAATGGTTGGATGTTGTTAAGGATTTTCTTTTGGGATGAGAAGGAGATCATTCTTGACACAGCTGGCTGTTAGAAGTGTATATAGGAGGATGTTCTACAGGAATATGATGTGCAGAGTTTCTCTCTTTGGTCTTGGTTTTCCTCCTGGATGTTTGTTTTCACATTACATTGGTTTGAGGTTTGGTTGGAGCTATAGTGATCACTTGCTTGTGATCATGTGTTTTCACTCATGTTCATGGGTGATGACATGGAGGTTCTTATTTCCTTTTTCCTTTGTTGCGTGTGGAGATCTTGGGAGAACTGTGAAGACTTGTGGTGAGAGAAATGTTTCTTGTAACAGTTTGTTGCACAGGTTGTGCATATCATTGTGGATTTTTCCTTGGTACTACATGGTTACATTTTCTATGTGCTATTATTGGTAGACTTGTGATGCCTTTGATCTTTCAGATTTGAATTACTCAGGCAGTGGGAGTTCCTGTTGTGTTTTGTCTTTTTTGACTGGTTGGCACTTGGAGCTTGTATTTGTTGTTAATAAGTTGGTTTTGGAGTGGCATGAGTTTACTAATGTTGATACCTTTAAGGTATGTAAGATTGGATGGAATAGCATGAGCTGTGGATGATATTTCCAGTCACACGGGTTTATCAGTTGGATGGAAGCAGTCATTCTGATTGTTGTTCTAGCTGGTGGTGTTTTTTAACTTGTTTGGATGAACTTCATGGTTGTGTTATGTTTAGGAGGCTTTTGAAGTTGATATTGCTTCTATATAGCATTTGAGCATAGTGACGTGGTAGCAGTATCTTGTTGGTGATATCACTGGGATCTTTGGCTTGTGTTTGTTGGAATGGTGCTTATACACCTTGGCATTGTATCCTTCTTCCACAGGTGGCATGTTGGAAGATGACATGATTGTTGCTTGGATGGTGGATATCTTGGATGTTGGA
>VDFB02193569.1:0-12143 GCA_007258455.2 Sequoia sempervirens
TTTATTTCATGGACTATATTTCTTGTTTCTCATGTACTCTATTGGACTTTATTTCATGTGCTTAATATATTGTTTGAAATTTTAATTTACACATGCACATTTATGCATTTTATGTTCATAGTCAAGACATTAATATAGGACATTAATGTGAAATTAAATATAAATATGAAATTAAAGCTAAAATTAATAGGACATTTTAATATTTTCACTTTACAAATTTAGTGATCCCATACATGATATACATGATATGTACATTCAATAATTAGCGATAATTAGTCAATGAACTTATTCAATTCACGTCAATCAATAATTAGTCAATAAATCATAATCTACAAACAAAAGCAATCCGTTTATATACAAGATTAGAGAACAAAAGCAATAATGCATGCTTTAAACTAAACATAAATACTAATCAAAATGCAACAAGTTTTGCCAAAAAAGTTGTTCTATAAGTATACACCATATTTCCTAGTTCTCTTACAACATTAAATTAAAGAAGTTAATTATCCAAAAATAGGCTAAAGTTTTGAAATTAAATCATGTAGTCCCATATTTACAAATCATGCAAAGTGCTAGAGAAAACTTAAGAGCATAAAAGTCCTCTTGACCTCATGTTCCACAAAAAACACTAATTTATAAGTTGTCAAAACAAATAATAACATCCTACACTAATTTATAGGTTGTCTTAAGGGGATGTCTTAAGGGGTCCTAATACAACGTCTTAAGGGGATCAAAGAAGAGTATAATTAAGTATAAATATTAAGTGATATGAACAAGTATTATACTTTAGGGTGACTCGTCATAACAAATGATATAATTAAGTATAATATTTAGGATATGTGCTAATACAACACATCTTAAGGGGTTCTAATATGACGTCTTAAGGGGATCAAAGAAGAGTATAATTAAGTATAAATATTAAGTGATATAAATAAGTATTATACATTAGGGTGACTCATCATAAAAAATGATATAATGTATAATATTTGGGATATGTGTTAATCTGACCGTTTAGGGGGTTATCCTAGGGGATCCAAGAAGAGTATAATTAAGTATAGGAAGTATTAAGTGATATAGTAAAGTATTATACTTTGGGGTGACTCATCATAACAAATGATATAATTAAAAATTAATATTTAGGATATGTGCTAATAGAACGTCTTAAAATTTATGTCCTAAGGATCAAAAGAAAATTATAATTAAGTATAAATATTAAATTGATATAAACAAGTATTATACCCAGGGTGACTCATCATAACAAATGATATAATTAAGTATAATATTTAGGATATGTGCTAATACGACACATCTTAAGGGGTCCTAACATGATGTCTTAAGGATATAATTGATTTAACAATAATTTATACATGATATTTAATGATTATACAATAAAATATAAAGTTTCAAAGTAGGAAAACATGCACATTTAACAAATAAAATATGTAGAATATTTATTTTGATACATAAAAGTACATAGAGTATAATTGTTTATGTACATGTATTTGTAATTTGTACAAAATGTCTAGTGGCCTTAGTATGTATGTACTGTGGACCGCGAAAATAGTATCCCTTTTTGCTTGCTTGATTTGGGAATAATTGATGACAAATTGAGCTTAATGAGGCCTTGATTTATTGTTGTGAGGTGTTTTACACATCCACATTAAGTCTTGGGCCCTTGCAAACTGAATAACATACATTTATTGATGTCTTGTAAAGGTGTTGTAACACATCTTCACACTTTTCACGGATCTTACTAATATCACTGAATTCACTGTATCCTTACGAGCCCTATTTCAAAGTGTTGTAAAGAGTTGTAACAAAATTTGCGGTTTTCTGGGCTTGTAATCATCAATATTTACACATTTCTTATGCTTTAGATGGCTCCTTTATACACTTACATGCCTTAAGTGTCTTGTTGAAGAACCTAATAAAAATTATTTAAATTATCACAATTCCCAAAATCCACTTAAAAATGCCCAAGTGGACTAAGTCACCATTGGTGGCGACTTAGTCCCATTTGGTTTAAAAGTAAAAATAAATTTAAATTTATTTCTAGGTTTTATTCCTTCGTACCCAAGGTCCACTTGTGATGAGGTATTTTTAGAACGGGGAATAATTAGTGTATAAATAAACGTTTTCCTCTCATTTCACTATAATTCATTCATTCCATTAATTAATCTTCAATCACTCAGATTCTTCTGCCAAGCAAGTTAGGGCCACTTCATTCCAGTCATCAAGATAGCCTTCACATATCTGGCGTAGATTCTCCATCTTTTGTTGTAGAAATTCAAGATCAATCATCATGGAAAGGTATTAACTCCATTTTTTTCATGTTTACATTTTTGCTTCTCCATTTTGGTTTAATTATTTAAAAATGGTTTGACCAAGGCAAACCCCTCATGCCCCAAATCAATATTTTCTCCTTCTTTTCTTTCTATGTTTGCGATTTAGGTACTTTTAAGCGGGGGTTTGAAGATCATTAAAGATTAGGTTGAATACTTGTTGAAGATATTTCTTTGTTTCCTAATCCAAAATATCCAAGTCACTTTCAGGCCCAAAAATCTGAGTTTTAGAAGCAAACGCCTATGATGAACTGAAGTGTAGACCGAAGGCTTCTGCTTCCTCTTTCAAATTTCCAAAAAGACAGAAGTGGACTAAGTCACCACTAATGATGAATTAGTCCCACTGTATATTCCTTTCAGTGATTTTTGCAAATTCAGGCACCCATTTGGCCAAAATGGGCTCTGGAGCACTTTTTCTAGATCTAGGACTAAGTCACCTAGATTGGCACAAGTGTCCTAGTCAACTTCTACAATAGTTTTATCAAGATTCTAGACCTTCATTCCATCCTTTTTCAACCTCCAGGTACATACATTCTATTTCATAGCTTTCTATCAAGTTTTTTTTTGCATTTCTACATCATTTATCACATGTTTGCATACCACAATGTGTTTTCAAACAACTTGCATTTCAATAATTTGCATTAGTAATCAATAGATTTCATTATTTTTCTACTCTTAGATCATTGAATTTAGACATATTCCATCCATTTTACATTAATCTTTGAATGTTTACATTGCATTTTGGCCCCAATTCCTCTCCTTTTAGATGAAAACCTAGAAGAGTTAGAGGAACCCTTGGGTAATCCAAAATCTTTGTTTACATGTACATATATGCCATCTCAAAAAAATGTTTACAAAATTTGGTTATGCCATCTCAAGAACATCTAAAACTTGTGCCTAGAATGTAGTAGGTCTTCACGCTTGATATCAAAAAGGTACAAGCAATATCAATGAAATCATCAAAATATACATATTTTAATTTATATAAAACTATCTATATGTACACAACTCAAGTACCTATATTTAAAAGTATTCCACACATGTGTGTAGGTTGAATCTAGGCATCCTCTTCATTTTGTTTCAAAGTATGAGATTAATGCAATGATGGCTTAAGGATACAAAAAAGGATAATAAATCAATTTTAATTATTAATGTACAATCAATATCAATATATAATCAAAACATGTATTTAAATATAACTTAACTAATAATTACCTATTTTTACCAATTATTCCATGTCTAGGTTGAATCTGCATGGAATCTCATTTTTGTGATGATGACTTAAGGATCTATAAAAGGACAATTTAAATCAATTTAAACTAATAACACACTTGACCAATATCAAAACATGTATTTAATCTATTTAAAAGGACAATATAAAGCTAAAACTATATTTACCTATATTACTTATTGCATTGTACCATCTGCATCCTCTCTTTTTTGCAACTCATCTATGATTTTCTCTTGTTTTTCCATAGAAATTTTCCATAGGACTTTATTTTTAGGTCTTTCATGATACCAATCTCATTTTATATTTGCTGCCACCACCAAATCTAAATAGTGCATAATCTTTTATGTTTTTCATAATCTTCAAATGCAAGTAGGCCATTCTTCCTTGTCAGGTATTTTCATAGCCAAGTGCCAACAACCACCACCAATCCTATTGGAAAACATGAAATCTATCATCAAATAAGTTCTCAAAATTTTCTTAATGGGATCAAAGACTTGTTCTAAAATATTGCTTAAGAAGATCAAAAACTTATTATCAAAATTTTCTTAAGGGGATCACCATACCTATTGGATAATGATAGCCATCATCATCTTCTCAGGGTGATATTAATTATGTTTAGTCTCCACACAATGAGTCAACCAATATTTTTTTTCTTCATTTCCCTTAGGTGCAATAACAACATACACATGTCTTGCAAACAAAATTTGATTTAATAACTTGCGCGTATCCATATAAATAATTTAGTATTACAAAATAATTTAATAAAGTGAAATAAATTGAATTAAATTTCCTTTTTGTACAAGATTTGAAACATGTTCATAGTATTCAGATGCAAACACTTGATCATTATCTTCAATAGTTCTTTCATATTGATTGTGTGCTTGTGTAGGTGTCAACGATCTTTGCTCCCACTGTTCAACCCATTATGTATTTTCACATGCTTCCTAATCTCCTAAGATAAAAAAATGAAAAAAACATAAAAGATCCCTTGTCTAGATAGTCCATGTACTTGTTATCAAACTCCTAAATGAATGCCATTTAGTAGATCCACTAATTGTATCACAATCAACTCTAGGTAGAATGTTCTCTTCTTCTACCAACCAAAAGATTTGACGAACTATAGAGTACTCACTCGAACCAGGTGTAAATAATCGTTTATTTCACCAATCCACAATCCCACGTGTCTTTAAATTTTATAGCATCCTTGAATTTTAATTGTTCTCTAGCAATAATTCTCTTGAAACACAAACCAACTCCATCACGTTCTCCTTTACCATTCCCAGCTTCAAAAAAACTCCATATATGTTGGACATTAAGTTCCTTGTGAACCTTACTTAACCAATAGAACATTCGAGCATTCTTGAATTTCCTCGTACAATTATCTAACCATATGAGGTGTTCTATCATCTAGATTCCTCTTTCTCTTAAATTTCTATAAAATATATTGAAACAATATTGAACAAACTCTGACGAGTGTAACCGGCTGTCAGTCAATTAAAAATGATATGTCTTCAAAACTCTTCTATCATCCTCTGTGCTATCATCTTCATGTCTATAAACAATATGGACAAACATAGCTACTAGCACTGAATTATAATACTATGATTGAATTTCCTCTTGCAAAGCTAGAGTATAATTTTTCACAAAATAAACCAATGAAAGTATAGTACCAATTGGAAATGTGTTTCTACATGCGCGAAATTGGCCATTAGGCCATCGAGCATGTTGAGAGTGCATCACATATTTTGGTACAATCTTATTCTTAAATTCTAATATGAATGCATGTACACTAACTTTTTCTATAACTAAATCACAACACTTTCCAATTTTTCCATCTTTTAGAGAATAGTTAACATTCTTAAATCTTTTAACACCAACTAATTGTTTTCCAAAATTATTATCAACACTTTCATGCATGAAAACTCTTAAGAATGAAATATTTCCACAACTAGCACACATTGTCCAAAAATACAAGAACTTAAATAAAATAATTTTTCATTAGATCTTTCACAAAATAAACTTGATATAAACTCCCTTATTGTTTCAGGTGGCATATTAATACCACATTCCTACATAATCATGTTAGTATGCAAATTACAATGTATATATCGAAAAACATCATAAAAATAATGAAATTGAACATGTGTTTTACAACAACAAGATATTTGTTGCTTATTAATTTTTACATACCATGGTTTACATTTTTCAAAAGACCTTTGACTTATTTTAATATTACCAAGTAACACTAAATCACCACAAAATTTTCTATAAAATTTAGTTTGTGTTGTATCTAATAGGTGTTTTGGATGACGATCGTGAACTTTGGACCCCACCCTTAATTTTAAAACATCTCCAGCATTAGATGATACCCTAGTATTATCATGCCAATATTTTTCAATCAAAGATTTAATTTCAACATTCAATTTCATATCAGACCTCGAGAGTTGACCACTGAAACTCCAACATTTGTTGATAGGATCATTTTCTATACTTTCTCTTCTTTTTTCCGCTCTTAGCAATGTTTTCGGATGTATTTTTAAAACTTCACTAATATTTCTTACCATTCTTTTATTCAAAGTTGCTTTATTAACTATATCAATTTTTATAGCTCTTCTTGCTGCATGCTTATCTTTAGATCTACTATTTTTGCCAATAGATTGAATGGCACTAGCAATAGTATACATAACATGTTTTATAGATTGATCTTTTCTTCTTTGTTTAACAAAAATGCCTAACTTTTTCATTATTTTTCTCATTTTTTGCATTCTCATTAATTTCACCATTAGTTGACATTCAACTAAAAGTTTTTTATGATAAAAATATTGATTGTATAATCTATTAGCATGTGTTCTTATTTATCTCCAAGAAATCTTACCAGGAAGATTATCCAAAACATAACTTTCATTTTAAAAAAAAATATATTCAAAAGTATTTTCATTTTCATCTTCATTTTCATTTTCATTTTCATTCTCATCTTCATTTTCATTTTCATTTTCATCTTCATCTTCATTTTCATTTTCATCTTCATCTTCATTTTCATTTTCATTTTCAATAACAAGACTGTTTTCATTTTCATTTTCAACAACAAAATGGTTTTCATTTTAATTTTCAATAAAAGTATTTTCATTTTCATTTTCAACAACAATTTGACTCAAATCTTGAACTCTATGAATATTATCAATGTCAACATTGTGATATCTAACATTTTCTAAATCTCTAATTAACACCATTTCCATGAGGCTCAAAGGTGGATTTGAGGATGTACCTAGACTTGTGCCTATCAAAACATTCTCCATAGCATTGGAAGCGATATTTGAAGACATACTAGGAGTAGTTTGTATATTTGTATTATTTTCCACATTCGCCTTTTGCAAGTTTGCATCGTCTACATCCATAGTATCCTCCATTTTTTATCTTCAATAGATGTGGAATTGGATGCTTCATCATTCATTGATCTAATTCTCATTCTTCTTTCTCTTTGTCTTTTTTTCTCCTTCTCTCTCTTTGCTTGAATTTCTTCAGGGGTCAATACTTTCCTATCTTTCATCTTATTCTGACATTGTGATCCCATGATTGAATTTTTTTGAAGTATACACAAATGAATGTGAAAAAATTGAGAGTCTTCCTTGTTTGTTACTCCTTCAAACAAGTAGAAATTGTTCACAAAATTCATCTTCCTCCTTCAAACAAGTAGCAATTTTTCACAAAATTCCTCTTCCTCCTTCAAACAAGTAGCAATTGAACAAATTTCCTCTTCCTCTTTCAAACAAGTAGCAATTGAATAAAATTCCTCTTCCTCCTTTAAACAGGTAGCAATTAAACAAAATTCCTCTTCCTCCAAACAAGTAGCAATTGTGAAAAATTTCTCTTCCTCTTTCAAACAAGTACCTCAATAAAAAAAAAAAATCTCATCCTCCTTTGAAAACAAATAGGAATTCAACAAAATTTCTCTTCATCCTTCAAACAAATAGCAAATAAATAAAATTCCTAGATTCCTCCTTTGAAAACAAATAGCAAATGCACAAAATTTCTCTTCCTCCTTCAAACAAGTAGCTCAATTAAACAAATTTTTTCATCCTCCTTTGAAAATAAATAGGAATTCAACAAAATTTCTCTTCCTCCTTCAAACAAATAGCAAATAAATAAAATTCATCTTCGTCCTTTGAAAACAAATAGAAATTCAACAAAATTTCTCTTCCTCCTTCAAACATGTAGCAATTAAATAAAATTCCTCTTCCTCCTTTGAAAACAAGTAGCAATTCAACAAAATTCCTTTGTCACAATGTCCCAATGATGCCTCCTTTCAAAATTGAAAAAAATCCCAACTTGAAGAGATTCAACAAGACAAAAGGTGATGGAAAATAGGGAATATGTCTCAATCAACCATACATAATAATTCTCAGACCTAAGATGCCCGTTTTTTATAGTAAAATTAAAAATAACGGTAAAAAATAACTTGAGATCCTGTTTAAGAAATGAGATCCTAATTTATAGAAATTGGGATCCCGTTTTGTCAACAAGATCCTGAGTTAAACAAATCGGGATCCCGTTTACTAAACGGGATCGCGTTCCATTTTCAATGGATCCACTAGGAAATGGGATCTTGTTTATTAACTGGGATCCCATTCTATTTTCAATGGGTAAATTGCAAATGGGATCCTGTTTACTAAACGAGATCTTGTTTATAAAAAAAATAGGATCTCGTTTAGTAAACAAGATCCTGTTTATAAAAAAATAGGATCTCGTTTAGTAAACAAGATCCCATTTTTAAAAATTTGAAATGTAGGTCGAGTTTTTTCTTTGTTGAAAAGTTTGGGAAAAGGTTTGGGGATCTAAACCTAGGCCTTGACCTAGTTTGACTTGCAAGTTGAAGGTCCTAGCAATGTCACAAAAAATACTAAGTTTGGGCATATGCCTGAAGGATTTTTTTGCAGAAGTTTTCAACAAAAATAAAACCCATTATAAGATTAGATAAATAGTAGATTCTAAATATGTAATTTTTACAATTGAATTAATTTTTTTTTATTTTCATTTAATTTCTTATTAAATAGGTCCATAAACTTGAATTATCAGGGTTTTTTAGTATTTTAATAACTTTGATCAACATAATGTTTTCATGAATGGATTGCATGAAAATGTACTTCAGACAATTTTTTTCAATTTAAAAAAATCAAAATATCATAAGTTTAGATCATCTTATGTGTGACATACACGACAATTTTTTAAAATACCAAATATGGCCAATAAAAAATTACAAAAAAAATAATCAATAAAAATTACAAAAAAATATGGAAAGCGTGCTTGAGTGAGTTACAAATCTTTTCCCAAAAGGATTTAGAAAAATATGATTATTTAGGTCAAAATATGGATGACATACACGTGCATGGTATAGTAAAAAATAAAATTTAATAGTGGTTTTTAGAAACACCTTTTGAAAATCAATTTATATCATCTGGGTATTGAGAGATATCATATATTTGAACTAGACTCTAAGTACTTCATTTTATGATTGGCATCTTTCAAGATCCCATATCTAAGGCTTCAAATTTTAACAAATGTATCAACCTTGAAAATTAGGAAACACTTCCACTTAACAATAAAAGTGTATGGTGAAACTATGTCATGTAATGACACCCACATAACCCAAATCTGAAAAACATGCAAGTAAAATACTCAACATCAACATGCAAGAGAATAGACAACATACCATCAAAGACGACACAAGATATACCCTGGGAAAACCCTCAAGAGGGAAAAACCCAGCCTCCAAAAGCATCCACACTCCATGTATTATTCAGCAATGAAAAAACCCATTACAATACATCTGCAGAGACTCCATGAACACTTCTGAAGCACAAGCTATCCATGCATTCCATGTGACCAAACATGAATCCACACATCCCATGCCATGCTTCAAACCTCACACATGCACAAGCTCAACCCTCTCGGCTAACCCACAAAATAAACCATCCAACTTAATCAACTTTGATCCAACCTAAACAACTACCCTTGTGGCGCTTATAGAAACAAGCTCCCACAAAACCACCAAGTGGTATTACATAAACCATGTGCCCAAAACCATACAACATGTGACCCCACATTTAATATTGGGTACTTTATTATTTTATTATTATTCCCTAATATTAAATAATTACATTTGACAATTACATGTCCCAATGTTACATACAACAAAGTGGCCCCAACATTATAACTCCTTGTGATGCACATTCACCTAGAAAACCTTTAAAAATGTACATATACACAAATAATAAACATTATAAATATATGCAAGGTGTACAACATCTAATCTAACAATCTCCCAATTTGTTGTATACATTGCACAGGTAAATAAATAACCCATAGGAAACATGTACCATCTTGTAATCCAAGTGCCTCCATGTGCTCCATCAAGATATTCGTGACAAGAACCAAGGTGACCCTCATCTCATCCATGAGTCGTAATTCCTTCCAGCGCCAATCGCATCTAAGATATGAATACATAACCCAGATGTCACACTAACTGTCACAAAGAAGCATAAACCTGCCTCAACCTGATATGTCAAAACACAAACACTGAATCCAATATGCACCAGTAGCTGTCAAGAATAAATCACCATAGCTGAAATGACATCCACAACAAATGCCAACACATCCAACTATCCATACCTCCAAGGTATACATAACATAGTAAACTCATGCCAACAACATATCCACCCATAAACCACAATAACAAACTCCATGTGCAAACCTGTCAAAAGTGACATACACATCCAGGAGCTCCCACTGCATGGGCAATGTCAAGATGAATGCAAACCTGGAATGAGCGCATTCAACACGTCGCTTCGTTAACATCCCAAAAAAGGCACCATCACAAAGGCATACCAAGTCTACTACCAGCATCTCAGAGAAGTAAACATGTAGTACCAAGGAACATCCACATTGATAAGCAAAACCTGCAAACCAAACACCTGTAGCATGTCCTCCTACACACACCTCTAAATGCCAACTGTGTCAAGTATGATCTCCTCCATAATACCCCATAACAAAATCCATAACAACATCCATCCAATCGCCAAGATCAAAGATAGCATATGTAACTAACATGGATGTAAGCATCTCAAAACAAGAAGATCAAACTCAAAGTAACCATTCCCAAACCAAGGAAATCAGCCCAATAAACCATCTCCTAAACCCAACATGTACAAGGAGATAAACATGCCAACACTCCTCAAATGAACCCTCCAGAAACCAAATATCCATGACTCAAGATCCATATCCATGAGAAGACAAAGCATAAACATAATGCACCTGAAGGAATAATGGGCAATACCTCTCAAGTGAACCACCGAGTAAACCAAGAGTGGGGAATGAGAATGCTCCTCCAGGATATCCAAGTCATCATGACTCAACCAAGAACACTCTCCTCTTCAGTCCATGTTGAACTCACGTCCAACCAAGGTGTAGGCTCCCTCAGACTTCTTGCTAAAATCTCATAAAGAGTAACCATCTCAAAATGTCTCTAACCACAAGAGAACACCAAGCCTCACCTACGTCTCCAAGTATCCATGAGCACCTGTAACCGATCAATCCATGCTAAACACCAAGCAAATGATCAATGTACTCAATACAAAGAGAACCAACCAAGATCAAAGTCATAGCTCCAACTGCAAAATCAGGAACATAAACATGACACCATGATCTCACATCCTCTCAAAAGAAGATCACATGAATAAATCATCATAACATGTACCATGCCACAACTCTAAACTAGTAATCAAGAGTATACCATGACATAATAACAAAACCATCCTACAACCAAGGATCACCTGTCAAAAACCAACAAGTCATAAATAATACCTCAACATCTCCAACACCTAATGTCAAAGAACTCTCACTGTAGCACACAAAATCCAAGAGCTCCTCCATGACACCAAAGATCACCTGCTGAAGACAACCATCCATAATAACCAATGGATCCACATCATTTCCAAATGCTCCCACTGGACCGTGATACCGAGCAATCCCATGGCACCATGATGCACAAAACCAACACCACATCACTGTCATATGCTCACACAAAACCTGTGAATCCAAGCTCTCAATGACAACATGATAACCATCCTCTAAAGCAAGAAGATACACCGCCAAACCATCATATCCATCACTGCCAATCCATCACTGTCACAAGCTCCCACTGAACCGTGTAACCAAGCTATCTATGACATCATGATACCAATCTCCTCAAACCCAAGAAGATACACCGCCACAACCATAATTAGGAACCAATCCAATACCACCAATCAATGCACCTGCATAAAACCATCATAACATGCCAAAGTTTCTAATGCACAAGAAACATCCATGACATCATGATCACCACCAAATATACCAACAAATCAACCCAACCGTGTCCACATATCTGCATAATCATAGTCAACTACATAGATCTCATATCATGACTGTACCTGGTAATACCATCTCATCTCCTCAACATGACAGCCAAAACAGCAAACCAAGTGACTAAACCAAGCCACCAAAACTGATCATGCATCAACACCGAAATATCAATG
>VDFB02193571.1:0-18084 GCA_007258455.2 Sequoia sempervirens
TCCCTATCTCTATATTTACATTTCTATCTCTCCCTATCTCCCTCTCTATATATTTCTCTTTCATCTCTTTCTAGCCCTCTCTCTTCTAACTCTCTCTTTATCTCTTCCTATGCCTCTTTCCCTCTCCCTCTCCATCTCTATATGTATTTTCCTATCTATCTCTCTTCCTATTCATAATGGAACTTGATTATATTCCTAATTTCAAGGTTATTTTATTTTAAAGTTGTGTTTGAATATTAGTTCTTGATGGGTGGTGTGGGGGGAGGGGTGTTGCCCCTGTTTCTTTTTTCACTATAGGAGATAAATAGAGAGATATAGAAAGAAGGGAGTGATGGGGAAAAGGGAGATAATTTTTATGCATACAAATTAACTTCTAATTACTGGTAGAAAAAAGTGAATCGACAATTTTAATCTTATAAAGTTTAAATTTTGAATAAATCCACACCATATAAAATTATTCTAAATATAATATAAATAACTTGAAATAGAGAATACATAAATTTAAGGCAAAAATTATATATGTGTGAATCAAAACTAATAATAAAGTGCATGTATGAAGATAACAATAGATAGAATGTAAAAAAGGTGTAAAGAAGAATAAATGAGAGTACAAATAAATTATGAAAGCAGCGCCACAATTTCTAATCCAGAAGCAAATGAAAATTGGCGTTTTCATTTGTGCTGAATCCTTTGTTAAATAATCCTTGAAAATTTATATAATATATATATATATATATATATATAATATATATGAATGCAACACGCAAAGACTGGGAAGTCTACTAAACAAGGAAATTATTTTTAGTAGTTTGAAAGCACAAATAAATTATTAATCACATTTAGAAGACAGAGATGGAGACTCAGAATGTGGACCATACAAAATTTTTGGATCGTTAAACACGCACAACTCCTTCACACGGTCTGAAATGCCAAAGAAAAATAAAAGCCAGTTCAAAAATTTGAAACCAAGTAAATTGGAGACTTTGACATCGACTTAGAATCTTAATACTTCTGGATTGTCAAGCATGTACACCTTCTCCATATAGGCAAAGTGAATGCGAAGAAGCGTTGAAAACTCAAGAAAAACAAACAAGAGGGAGGAAAAGAAGGCACTGGCAGAATGTAATTGAGAATTTGCTTTAAATGAGTATTAGAGATTTTTTTAGACTTTCAAACCAACATGGTTGGTAGACAAGGAAAATTAGAAAGTAGGAAAGTGATGGTAAATTTACAGTTGACTTGATTTTGGTAAGGTTTTTCAATTAAAGTTGATCATATTTTTAGTGCAGCTTTAACAATTTTTGAAGGATATTTTTTTTGGACGAGGGTGTATTCATTATCAAGAAGGAAGGTGATTTTAATAAAAGAAAAATTAAGTTTCTTTAAAGAGTAAATTTCACTTATTATATTCATATAAAATTAACTACCTAAAATATTTGAAGAGAATAAATTGGTAAAAAAATCTATTAACATAAAAATAATTACAATTTTCTTATTACAAAAACAAAAAAATACAAATGTTGAGAAACTTATGATAGAAAACTAGAGGTCACTACCAAAGACATCAGTATGTCTTGTGAACATCTACATATCACATTGTCATATGTACTAATTGCAAGTAGAAAGTGCCCCAAAAATGTGAAAAATCCAAACTAGCTATTCACCTGATCACTTGCAAAACCTAGAAACAAGAAAACAAGAAAGCACTTGCAAACCTCTATGCAATTGAGTGCTCTCAAAATACCTATAAAGACAAAGCAAAAGAAAAAATATTTAGGAATTTTTGGGAGTTCACTTTAGTCAAATTCTTGCTTTGTTATTTGTACCTCCATAATAGCTAAGATAGAGAAATTATAGAGATAAAATAGTGTGTGTATGCTCCTATCTAAATGTGTCTAGGAATAGTTAGAGCTATGAATATGCAATAGTATAACTAAAATGAAAGAGAGTGGATTTGATAACCCCAATGTGCTCGAGGGCACAAGAAAAGAAATGCATGCAATAATGACAAATAAAAAACATTACTTGAGAGGTTTGAGAAAGCCAAAGAGAGTAGGAGTGCTAGAGAGGATGTCGTGAAAACCTTGAGAGTGTTGTGTGAGAACTTGATAGAGAGACAAATAGTTCAAATGAAAATATAGATTTAAAAACAAGAATAAGAGGGAAGAGGAAGAGGTTGACAAGACATTTAGATTCATCTTGAGATATTTCCACTAATTTGGGAAGGTGACAAGTGGAAAAATGATCATAAACAACCTTCAAATGATAAATTGATATAAGACACTAGCATGACAGTGGACACCTACACAAATATGGAAACCTACTAAAAAATGACGAGAGAATAAGAAAACATAAGGTGAACACAAAAGTGATACAAAAAAGTAACCATAAAAAGGAGGCTTGAGCATTGTGAAAAGGAGAAAGGTTGATGCAAGGATTGAAATTAGCCTACAAAAATACTAAGAATGGACACCAAAGTGGACATAAAACATTGGTGAAATTGGAAGGGTATGCAATTTTTGACACTACATTCACCACCTAAGAACTTCATGATGATAATCCTACTAGCAATCTATAGGGAAAACTTGATGATAAAAAACCCCTTCTTATTGTAATTACTTTAGTTGCTTAATTTTTGTATGTTATGTTTAGGCTTGGCTATATAACTTGTTATCTCTTGTTTGAACTTGGTCTTGTTGAATATTTAAGGTGTCACAATTTTACCTCCCACCTTTTTTATGAATATTATATTATGTTTTTAAGATTAAATAAAATTTAAATAAGATGAATCATAAAAAATGTATATAATTAGATTTTATTCCTGAATTTTTATTATATAATTGTAAAATTTGAATATCTTAACTTACATGTTAATTTTTGTAAATTATAAAAGTGTATATTTAAATACATTTTTCTTTTGTATTATATTATTTGTATATTTAAATGAGTCATTCCTAGATCATTTTACATATCACAAACTTAGCTTATCTTAAGTGGGAAATTAACTACCTATATATCATAAATGTTTTAAAAAATTAATTTAAAATATATATTTTGTAAATCATATATTGCAAAGAGGAGAATGAAAAGAATAATCTAAAAGGGTATTTGGAAGAGTTTGAATTCAAATTTGAATACCTCATTTTTTCATATGAGAGTAATTGTAGGTGAACTTTTTTTCTTTTAGTAATTGTAAATGGATTATGTTGCATTACAGAGTAGCAACCAAAGGGGAATGATATTTCTAGATGAAGCTATTAATTGATTTAACTCTAGATATAGTTATAAATGTCAAGTCTTATATATGAGCAAAAAATTTCATCAAAACCAGTCAAAAACTTGAGAGATATAGAGGGAGTGAGAGAGAGAGACCTAAGAGAGGGATAAGGGGTAGGAGGGAGAGATTCGAGATTCGAGAGAGAGTAGAGTGTAGAGGGTTTAAGGGATAAGGGTTTAAGGGTTAGAGCAGATTTTTTGAGTAGATATTTTAATGGGTCTATTTTTGCTATGAGCCTTACTATATGAGTCAACATGTAGTGTTGCAACTATTGGGTTGCAAAGACCACTGCCAAACAAGCCTTCTTTATGAATGTTTAATTTATTTCATATTCATTGAGAGTCCTGCTGATGTAGTAAACTGCTTGTTCTTTTCCTTCAGAATCCTCCTATACTAATAGAGCACCTAAAGATATGTTAGTTTTTGCGATATACAGTAATAGTGGTCTTTCTGTTATGAGTGGCATGATATTGGAGGTGACACCAAATACTGCTTTATCTAACTAAAGGTTGTTTCACAGTTATCATCCCATTTGAATGAAACATTTTTTATGAAGTAGATGATTAAATGGGTGACTCTTATCTACTAGCTAGGAGATAAATCTCTTGATGGATTCTAACCTACCTTGTAGGGACCGTAATTGACTAATATTTTTAGGTGGTGGCATGACCATTATTGGTTTAACCTTAGTTGGATCCACTTCAATACCTTTTTCTGAAACTATGTAACTAAGAAGTTTTGTTGATGTCACCCCAAAGACACATTTTTTTGGGTTTAACCTTACATTGAATGTTTTTAGACTAGCAAAGATTTTATCAAGTATTTCTAGATGTCTTTCCCTAGTGTGTGATTTTTCTAAGATGTCATCCACATAATCTTCCATGAAAGTATGCATCATGTCATGAAAAATTGTGGTCATTTCCTGTTGATATGTCGCACCTACATTTTTCAATCCGAAGGACATGACATTCCAACAAAATGTACCCCAAGGGCAAGTGAATGCCATATTTTCTTCATCTTCAGGTGCTATTTTTATTTGATTACATCCTGAGAAGCCATCCATTATAGATAACATGGCATGTCCTATTGTTAGATCAACAATTATGTCAATGGTGGGTAAAGGAAAATAATCCCTTGGGAATGCCTTGTTTAAATCCCTAATATTTGTGCATATTTTGATGCTATTATCAGGTTTGGATACTGGCACAATGTTTGAGATCCATTATGTATAATCTATGGACCTGATAAAACCTACATCCAATAATTTATTTAGCTCAGCTTTAACCATAAGGGCGATGTGGGGATGAATCTTTCTCAATTTTCTTTTGACTAGTTTGATTCCCTTTGGTAGTGATAGATGATGCATTAGGAGTTGTGGATCCAATCCTCACATGTCAAAATAAGACCATGCAAAATTTATGTGTTGCTACTCAAAGAATTTGGTGAATGCAGGCTTCTCCTATTCTGTCATGGATGCTACTAGATGTAAGATCTTTTCCTTTTTAGTTGTTCCTAGATTTATAGACTATGTCAGCCCTACCAGTACCAATGATCTATCATGGTAATGCTCTAGGAGAGTGTCAAATATTCCATCCTTCAACACCTCAAAAATGTTTTCACTGTTGGATATGTTCTTTATTTTTCTTTTTTCAAATTCTAATGCTACCTCAGAGAGGTTTTCACCATTAGATTTATTTTTCCTATTATTATTTTTGCAACTGAAAGATTTGGCACCCTCCTGTTGTAAAGCATAGATATGAGTGTTATGGATAGTACTTGTATCATAAAGATAATCTGTGATGGCATCATCATTTGAAAAGACTGGTATGGGAATAGGTTCAATGGGTTCCCAGTCAATAAGTTCAGGGTATATTAAAGGTAACAAGGCATCAGATAGAATAAGGTCAATTGTTGTAAGTGTCATGATAGCTAGGTGGTCAAAGCTATTCGTAGGAAGTTCGAGGTCTATGATAGTACTCACCTCTAAATTTTCTGACTCACTTGATGTCTGATTCCTCGCTTGAGTCATCAATATTTATTGTTCCCATAAAAAATGTTCTATTCCCTTAACTTTGTCCCTCCTCTCGTAAGGGTGTATATACTTGGATAACATCAATCTCTTTGTTAGTATAAGATGTAGCAGATAGATGATCCCATTCATATTCATTGGAGTCTGTGTCAGAGCCATCTCTCATTTGTAGTATCATTTCTACTACTTTTTGGGTCTCTTCCTCTTTTGGTTCAGTTATGTAGCCTAATCCTATTTTGTCTTTAGGATGTAATGGTAGAGGTTAAATGGGTTCAATAATATTGTCCTTTCTCTTTCTAATTGGTCCTTGACCTTGGAACCCATTTTCTCTAAAATGGCCTTCCCTTTTCCATACTGATCTATTTTGATGCTGACACTTTCTGATGTTGACGCCTCCTCATCTTTGTATAGCCAATTGAGAATGGATTTATCTTCTGACTCATCTTGGAGTATACCTACTTTTATAAACCTTTCATTTAGAGTTGTGATGGGTTGCGATGAACTTGGAGTATTTAATATAGGTTGGCCATATGTTTTTGGTGATAGTAGCAACTGTGATAGGCACAAAGCTTGCTCAAGAGAATATTATCCTAAGCCCTTTTCCTTTATTTGAACCTTTTCTAAAAGTTGTGATAATTCATTCATAGGACCTTCGATGTTTGATGTGCCCACAATAGTTATTTCTTTCTCTAGATTCTTCTTCTCAACCCATTTAGATATGAAATTGGGTTAGTTGTCAACAGTGGATGAAGTGGAAGTATTGAATTCTCTGTTATGAGGTATGAAAGTGTCTTGAGTTGCTTTTAACATGTTGCAGGTCTCTGGATTGTTGTTGTCAGCTAATATGGTGACCTCCTATCCATTTACTAGAAATTTTAGACATTTATGGTATGTTGAAGGTACCACTTGCATGTCATGGATCCATGGACAACCCAATAGTATGTTGTATGTTAGATCCTTGTCTAACACTTGACAAACAATGTTTTTGACAATTGGCCCTACCTGAATTGGAAGTATAATAAGTCCTTTGGAAGACCTTTCCTCTTCATCATATGCCTTTATTGTTATTTTTCTCTTGGTGTCAATGGTATTGTCAGAATATCCTAGTGAATGAATTAGTTTCAAGGTACAAATATTTCAACCAACTCCTCCATCTATTAGAACACACTTGACATGGTGTTTATGAATCATAACTTCTATATGCAAGGTCGCATTGTGGAGGTGACTTAAAGATACATCATCTTGTTTACAAAATGATAGACAATGAGGTGTGGTGAGATGTCCCACCATGGCTTGGAATTGAAAAGCATCCAAATTATTAGGGATCGTTGTAGCTACTAGAGCCTGTTCCAAAACTTATTTGTGTGATGGTCAAATTTTGAGAAGTTCTAGAATGGATATTTGCGCAGGTATCTTTTGTAATTGGCCATGATATTGTATTGATGTGATGGGGGAGTATTGTTTTTGGAGGAAATTCCTTTTAGTATTACTCTGGATTTCCCCCTTGTTGTTATATTGACTTGTGGATGGTCTTGTGTTTCCATGATTTTTAGGACATTGATTTGATTATCAAATGTATTTGCGCTTGGAATTATGTTTAGGGATTCGATGTCATTGATGTTTGTGTCATCTCTTTGATTATCAATGTTATTTTTCTCTACCTCGAAAAGGCACAGAATGGTGGTTTCATATACATAGTTTATACTTTTTCCCTTACCACTAGAAGAAGACTCTCCTTTTTCATAGTTGGGTAATGGATTGGTAAATGCAGTGTGATCATTGTTTGTCTAATGCCCTTTGAAAAACACCTTATTGGCTTCGATTAATTCTTGTATTAGGTGTTTTAGTTGCATACAGTAATTTGTTTTATGTCCCTTATTCTTATGGAAATTACAATAATCTGCATCGTTCCACTAGGATGGTTTTACCTTTGGCTCCCAATTTTGAGCTTCTAGTAAAGTAATAAGTTTGTTTGCAATGAGTTCTCTCATTGTTGATTCCAATTTTTTTCCTAATGGGGTGAATTTCTGTCAATTGGATTGTATTTGGTATGCAGTCGATTCTCCATTATTGGTGTTATTGTTTTGAATAGTACTTTGATTGTTGTTTTGGTTTTCACTTTGATTTGTTTTGATGGTTGATGCTATCAAATTGAATATTGGTTTTATATTGTTAGTTGTAGGTTCATTGCTTCCAATATTTCTATTTTTCTACCAAAATTTTGCCTTATCATTGTTTCCATAATGATTTGCATTGTTGGATGTTTCATTGTTGTGTTTAATCACTCCTCATTTGACTAGGGCTTCTTCGATTTTGGGCCCATTCTAAATTAATTTTTCAAATGTTGGGGGACATTGCAATTTGAGTCTATAACTTATTTGACCATTTAAGTTGTCTATAAATATTTCAATCTTCTCCTCTTTAGGTATAGATCAAGGATATCTAGTGAAAAACTTTCTCCATCATTGTAAGAATGATAAGAATGTCTCACCACTTTTTTGTTTCAGATTATATAGATCCTTTATGGTTACATCATGTGTTATGTTGAAGGAGAAATGAGAAATGAATTTATTGACCAATTCTTCGAAGGATCTAATCCCTGGTTGTAATTTTGAGAACCACTCCATACAATGGGCCTCCAAACTCCTAGGAAATAACCTCATGAGGTTTGTATCTTCTTGTGTAAACTCGAGGCTCATTATTCTAAATTCCCATACATCGTCAATCAGGTCTGATTTTCCATATTTAGGAAACTCACAATGCCTTGGAAAGGGTATCATATCCACACATGGATGAAAAGGGTAAGGAAAATTTGCCTTTAATAAATATTTTTTTGTGGTTCCTATTTTCATGTTTTGAATCGGTTGTTGGAGGGTTTGCATTTGAGCTATCAAAGCAACCACTTGATCCATATCCTGGGTGTGGTTTGGTTTTGTTTCATTAGTTCTAGGTGTTTCCTTGAACCCATTTATGTCAAAATCTTTTGGAAGTTTGGCACCTAACTCTGCTAACACCAAGAGGTATTTCTCCATGTCTTGTTCTAAGACCTTTTCCATAAATTTATGAAAATTTGGGTCTTGTTGGGTGTTTTGTATATCCTCTTGTGTTATTTCATTATTTCATTTTGTTGGTATCAGAAAAAAGGGTTTTCCTCAGTCATGTTTAGATTTTCAGTTTCTTTCTCTCTGTTTTTTTGTCTTTGCAACCTTCTTAAGATTGGAATACAAGTTTTGGTTTTTTTTCACTAAACTTAGATCTTCTATGTGGTGTTAGTGTCAATTTGATTTTAAAGAAGCCCAATAGAATGGTGTATTCTATTGACAAGGCTAAGTTAAAATTCCTAATTACCGAGTTTTGTTTCGTGATGGTAGGATGTCAAAATCCTGATGAGGAAACTTGGCTTAATAATCTAGGTCTTGTTTTGATAATTGGACACTTTGTTTTTTGCAAGATCTGGTGTTTTGTTTGAAAATAGTTTAACTTGTAAGAACCTACTTTGTTTCAAGTGTTTAGGACACTGCCTGATCTGTAAAATCTTTTTGACTGGTAAAATCCTATGTTTTTGATGTCAATATGTTTGATAGTTGTTTTAGAAGATTTTCTATTTTTCTATTTTATGGTACCATTAATACAGAGGGTAGAAGCACTAGAAAAGAATACAAAAGAACTAGAATTTCTAATAAAAGCACTGTAAAATAGTGTAGAAGTGCTAAGAAAGGGCATAGAAGTGCTAAAATACCAGATGGTAATTGACACTGGTAATGTTTGATAATGACAGAGTGCTATATAATTAATCAGAAGCACCAAAATAGACCCCAGAAGCACTATGTTTTACTGTGGAAGCGCTAGAACGGTGTTGTCACTGAATTTTCTGACAGTTTCGTTTGCTATTGACAAAAGTGTTGTAAGATTGCTCATAAGTGTTAAAACAGAGGGTGGAAGCACTATAATTTCCTTCGTAAGCATTAGAACAAAATTCAGATGTGCTATAGTTTGTCTCAGAAGTGTTATAGTTTCTATTTAATGCCAAGCAGGGGATGGTAATATGGGTCTCTTAGCTACCATGTCTTCTTTCTCTTCTTCTTTGTCCAAGATTATGGATGTTGTGAGGAATTGATGGGGTCTTTCATTCTTTTCAAAAATAAATGTTCTCAATCTATTGATAATGTCAGTTTGAGTGCCTTCAATGTGTACATTATCGGGCTAAAATATTGGTGTGGTTAGCCCTGGTTGTTGAACGGGAGTTGTAGGTCGCCAAATTGTCATAAGGTACATTGTATGATGGTTTCAATACCTTATTGAAATGTTATTTATTACCTATTCCCAGGCAGGAGGTAGTAACATGGGTCTTCCTACTACTATGTTTGTCTTTTCTTCTTCTTTGTTCAGCACGATGGATGTTGTAAGAAACTGATGGGGTTTTTTGTTTTCCTAAAAATAAATTCCCTCAAGCTACTGATAATGTCGGTTTGTCCATTTTCAAGATGTATAAGGCTAGGTTGTAAGATAGGTGGTATAAGGCATATTTGTTGAATGGGAGTTGTAGGTCACCAAATGGTCATAAGGTGGTAACTCCTTGATTTTAGATGTCAACCTAAGGTTTCCAAAGACTTGTCTATCATAAGAACTAATCAGGTTTGGTGGATTATTCTATGGCGGGTTATGGAATGGAGGAGTACGAAACTTTTGGGATCATTGGTGTATGGTTTTTCATAAACCACCCAACAACAATAGTGATATACCATTTTACTTTATTAAAAAATTATATGCTAATTTTGTGTTAGGGAATCATGTCAATTACGTTCACATTAAACCCTTCTATGGTGTCACTGGAGGTATGCTCTAGGATAGACCAGAGGAAATTAGAGTAGTCTAGTTCCCATATGTTTCCCCTCCTCCCCTTCCTCTACCACCTCCAATACATCATCCAAATATTATCAAGGATGCAACTACACAGACTATTCAGGATATTCACTCTTTGAGTGGTCTTTTGGTTTCCCATACTTCTACAGTAGCTCAACCACATTATGGTGATTTTGGTGATGGATCAAGCACTATTGCATCATCCTCCTTAGGCCCACATATTTGTGTGCCACATACCTACACTATGTGCCACCAAATATTCTTGGGTCCTCTTGTACAGCCCGCTAAGCATCCCTTGGACACTTCTGATTATGACCTCCATGATGTGGACATTATAGGAGATCAGAGGAAGGGGAGTGGAGTGCACCCTATAGAGTCCTCTCTTGCTGGAGATTGGGACATTGGAATAGTTACACAGGTAATATTTAAGTTGTAAATTCATAAGTTGCATTTTTTTTTAAATGAATATTAATAAGAGATATTATCAAGAACTAATATTTATTTACATGCTCTATTTAATAGTTGATGTCTGAGGAGGAGCTCACATAGGTGACTAATAGCACCCTTAGGGCCATTTGATTTGGCCTCAACATGCACATAGTATATATTCTCGCACTCACTCGTTTACATTTTTTTATTATATACTCGCTTTTCATTTGAATTTTCTTTAATGATATTATATATTAACTTATATATTTATCTTATTTTCCTATTGTAGGAAACACCTAGTGCAAGCGAGGTGCAGCGTTGTCCAGACTATGGAGGTGCAATGTTAGATAAGGGAAAGGTAATTGAACTCAAATTCAATTGAATTGATATTTTTAAGATCTTATATTGATTATACATACATCGACATAGATTGGTAGTTTCATATGTACTTGTCATTTTTTTGTACAGGTGGTTATGAGCTATACATTGTTGTTGACAAGTGTCACAATGCCTAAAGGAGTAGGTATTGGAACACCTCAAGGAGTAGGTGGTTAAACACCTCAAGGAGAAGGTGTCGAAACACCAAAAGGAGATAAAGAAAAAGAGATTCCTAAAGAGGTATGTGTTTATTTTATTTTATGTTTGGTAAATATGTTCCTATTATCAACAATTGTATGCAAACTTGGATCAATTTTTTATTTTTTTTTCACATATATAGATTGAAATTTCAAAACTTGGTTTGGTTGGTTCTTTGAGAGGGGCATATAATATGACTCCTGACCCTTTGAAGAGACGTGTATTTCAGGTAATCAATATTTCAATTTTAGAGTTCAATTATAATTCAATGTATATTGATTTTTATGTTAATTATTTGATTTTAAATTATATAGTATAACTAATCTCAATTGTGGTTTGAATTTTTCTTGTGCAACTACCTTTAGAGCCAAAGAGTGCTTCAAATAGGCTTCATTTTGATGATCCATCAGTAGTTTAGGATGAGATAGACATTTTGGCATGTAAATTTTGAATAGATATTGAGATGGAATATGCCACATTTTGCAAAACTTTGTTTGAGTTGGCATTGATGTCATTTTTCTATATGGACATAGACTTGATTATTGGATAATTTGATATATAGAAGTTGACAATCAAAATTTAATTTGTTCCTCATGTACATGATTAAACTCTTTGAAAATTTAATCTTGAGCAATGGTTAAATATCAATATACAATAGCATGAAAAATGGTTGCATTATGTAGTTTATATTCATATCGTTGATTACATTGCATTGCACACATCTTTCAAACTCAAAGCATTAATTAACATTCCATAACTAACAACAAGATGTTGATAGATGGAAAAAATTCAATTGTAATATAGTTTTTACTCAGTCAACCTAAGCAATTATGCAATTACTTCACATTGCATAACTAATAACTAGGAGTGGCTATCAATTGCATTTTTTTGTCATAGAATTCTATGAGATCACATTTCTATGAGGCATTTTTTCAAACAGTTCACTGCCTTGTCTATGCTTCCACATTTTTCATAGATGTCTACCAAATATTTTTATCAAATAGTTCACTAGCTTGTTGCTATGGCTAAAAACCTAAAACAACTACTTTCAAACAAGCTATGGATGCTTGGAAAAATTCTATCAAAGCATAATAGTAAGAAATAGCAAAGACAAGGCAACGATCTATTTGAAAAAATTCCTCAAAGAAATGAGGTCTCATGGTGATGGAATTCCATGACAATCAAAAGCAATTTTGATTCTCATGGCATTCCATCACCATGAGAGCTCATTTCTTTGAGGCATTTATTCAAACAATTGAATGCCTTGTTGATTGTCATGGAATTCCATCACCATGAGACCTCATTTCAATGAGGCATTTTTTCAAATAGTTCACTACCTTGTCTATGTTATCACATTTTTCATTCATGTCTATCAAAAATTTAATTATCTTGTTGCTCACATATCATACAAACTACGCTACTCACAACTTGCACAAGTCATGCGAACTACGTTGCTCAACCTATCCAAATAGGCCACATTTCCAAAGCATCCACCCTTGGAACACTTCACAAACCCTAAAACTTGTTGGGGAAGCACTCAATAGATGACAAAACCTCAAATTTTCCCATTTATCCTCTAGAACTTGCCTTCTAAGACCCTATTCCATAAAACCCTCAAATTGCTCAAATTTGGAAAGGGTTTATTAAAAAACGTACTTGCATACTTCTTACCACCAGATCCAACACCCTTGAATAACCTTACACAAGCTTAAAAGAACAAGAAAAGTGATTTCCCTCAAACAATTCCCACTTTTACCCTCTCTAACCTCACTATTTCATGCAAAAACACCCCAAATGCCATCTAGGGCATCACCAAAAATCATAATGATGACCTCCACTACACAAGAAATAATGCAAACATGTTTTTCTATTGTAACTAAGCCTATCCATTGAGTTATAGCAACATACAGTGGATAGAAGGCTTAAAACTCCATTTTAAATGCACTCAAACCCTTGGAACAAGGCTCATAGACTAACCTCTAGTAAAATGCCTCTTAAATGCACAAAAAAGAATGAAATTACTTCAAACCAAGTTTATGAAGAAGATAAATCTTCTTCCCACTCGTTTCCATTAAAAATAAAGTAACATGCTATGGTCTTATGGCTTTTTTTCACACAAAAATCAGCATTGCAATTCAGTTGGAGGCTAAAAACTACTTGTAAGGGAATAAATAAATCTTTTTCTACAACTTGTATGACCAAAATAAATATTCCATCACATATGGATGGTTATGTTTAGGTTAGATATGGTCCCCTTTCACACCCAAATAGGTCGAAACAATCTGAGCTACGTTCAACTGGAAAAATACCTTCAGAGTCCAAAGTGCAAAAGGGAAGCAATATTTAATGGATTGTTACTTCATGTTGGGCCCCTCTACAATAACCTCTCTCATTTTTTGCTATCTCAGAGACATTTTCTCATGGTGACGAGTTTTCAGTTGTGGGAAAATTTGTCAGATGCAAGTAGTTTAAAGTTCCAAAGTGGTGCAACTTTTATTCTATAACACATACGACCAAACGGATTGTTTCAAAACATCTGGATGGGTACGTTTACACTAAGGATGGTCCTCTTTTTCACCCAAATATGTCGAATCACTATGAAATACATTGGACCGATGATTTCCCTTAATAGTCAAAAGTGCTTAAAGGAAACAATTTTTGAAGGGTTATTTCTCAAAAACTATGATGCTTACAGACTCTCTATCTAAAGCCATCGTATTATGTTCAGACTATCTAAAATAATCTCTCTTAGTTTTTTCTATTTCGGAGGTGTTTTCCTATGGTGACGAGTTTTCAGTTGAGGGAAATGTTGTCAAATACAAGTAGTGTAAACTTGCAAAGTGGTGCAACTTTAATTCTACAACTCGTATGACCAAAAAAACTATTTCAACACATTTGGATGGGTATGTTTAGGTTAGATATGGTCCCCTTTTGCACCCAAACGGGTTGAATCAATTTGAGCTACGTTCAACCAACGAAATCCCTCAAGAGTCCAAAGTGCTAAAAGACAACAATATTTGAGGGGCTATTTCTTGGAAACCATGTTTGTTACATACTCTCCATCTGAGGCTATCAGATCATGTTGGGTCCATCTACAATAACCTCTCTCATTTTTTTCTATTTCAGAGGTGTTTCCCTATGGTGACGAGTTTTCAGTTGAGGGAAAAGTCAGATGCAAGCAGTGTAAAGTTGCAAAGTGGTGTAACTTTCAATCTACAACTCATACAACCAAACAAACTATTCTATCATGTTTGGATGGGCACGTTTATGCTAGGGAGAGTCCTCTTTTTCACCCAAATATGTCGAATCAATCTGAGCTACATTGGATCAATGATTTCCTTAAGAGTCCAAAGTGCTAAAAGGAAACAATATTTGAAGGGATATTTCTTAGAAATCATGATGCTTATATACTCTTTTTCTAAGGCTATGAGATTGTGTTTGTACCATCTACAATAACCTCTCTTGGTTTTTTCTATCTCGGAGGTGTTTTCCCATGGTGACGAGTTTTTAGTTGAGGGAAAAGTTGTCAAATGCAAGCAACGTAAAGTTGCAAAGTGGTGCAACTTTCACTTTGTAACTCATACAAACAAACGGATTGTTCCAACACATCTAGATGGGTACTTTTACACTAGGGATGGTCCTCTTTTTCACCCAAATACATCGAATCACTCTGAGCTACATTGGACCAATGATTTCCCCTAAGAGTCCAAAGTGCTAAAAGGTAGCAATCCATGAAGAGCTATTTCTCAGAAATTGTGATGCTTACAGATTCTCTATTTAAGGATATGAGATTATGTTGGGACCATCTACAATAACCTCTCTCGGTTTTTTCTATCTCAGAGGAACTTTCCCATGGTGATGAGTTTTTAGTTGAAGGAAAAGTTGTCAGATGTAAGCAATGTAAAGTTAGAAAGTGGTGCAACTTTCATTTTGCAACTCATACAACTAAATAGATTGTTCTAACATGTCCGGATGGGTATGTTTATGCTAGGGATGGTCCTCTTTTGCACCCAAATATGCTAAATCACTTTGAGCTACATTGGATCGACGATTTCCCTTTAGAGTCCAAAGTGTTAAAAGGGCATACCATCTATTGTATTATTTGTAGCTTGATGGTATGGCTATGGTATATGTTATTAGGACTATATAAGGTGACTATGTGGGTTTGAAGAGCTGAAAAGGTTTGTAGTTGAGTTGATGAGTTGCCATGCATGGAAAAAATGAGTGAAATTAGGTGGAAAATGGTGGTTACAACATGCTAATGTCGATGAAATGTGGAGGCAGCAAGATTTAAGGTTGGATCAAACTTTTCTAGGTCCTAATAGATGTGTTTGATGATTTGATAGGGTGTAGCAAGGTTGGAAACATTGATTTCCTTAAAAACCTTATGAAAGTTGCTAAAAATGAGGGTTTGTTGAAATAGAGATTTAGAAAGTGTATCTCACGAAAAAAAAAAGTGGTTTTGGTAGTTTGGTAGGATTTTTAATGTTTCCCCATCAAAATTTTAGGTTTGGGAAGTGTTTAAATATGAGTCTTTGTAAAATGGACATATTTTAGTGAAGTTACACTTAATTTTGGGTTTAAGGATCAAATTGGAGTTTGAATCATCTTTAATTGTAATTGTGTTTTCTAAAGCCACCTAGCTCTTGCATTAGAAAACTCTTACCCAATGAACTTGAACATCATGCACACCCAAATACCTTGTTTCCACTTTGCTAGATCAAAGACTTAATTACATTGGAAATGACCTTCGCATAACCTTTTTACATTTTTTTTGGGCAAAAGTGGCAAACCACTATAATTTATTATATATAAATAGGAGATATTGCAAAACATAGTTCAAACAAGCATACTGATAGGAAATAACCAAGAAGAAAACCTCTGGTTGTAGCTCGATTGAGTACAAAAAGCTCTTATAGAATTATATTGATAATAGTAACAAAGCATACACCTGTATGACTATTTCAACCTATGAGTCTCCAAAATATAGACCCCTTTACATTTTAAACATACCCCTTATACAATTCTAGACATTTGACCCATATTTCAAAAAACATCACTAGATATAGATTATTCCGATACATAGTTATGACCTTTTTACATTGTTTCACATTTGAAAATTCAAATTTTACAAAATTTTCCTATTGGAGGCATTCAGGGAATAGTCTTCCACAAGAGTAGCATGTTGACATTCTAGAGTGAGAAGAACCTATACAAACAATCAAGGTAGTAGTTAAACTACATACAATAGAAAAGATGTTGAGAATAAAAGACGCTTATAATAAGAATTCTATATTATTGTAATCGGTCGCATACCACTCTGAAAGGATTAGAGCTGCCTATTGTTGCAACAAGTCCATGATCAATTGTGCCAAGAATATTGCAAAAGTTGTCAAATGAGAAATCTATATTGTCACAATAGAAAAGATGCTTAGACTAACAAATCTATATTAATCTAAACAACCTGAATGATGATGAATTGGTGATGCAAACTATAAAAGATGCTTATAATAACTAATCTATATTATTGTTATATGTCGCATACCTCTCCAAAAAGATTAGAGCTAATTATTGGTGCAACAGGTCCATGATCAATTGTGCCAAAAATATCACATAAGTTCTTAAATGATAAATCTATATTGTCACAACAGAAAAGATGCATAGACTAACAAATCTATATTAATTTAAACAACCTGAATGATGATGAATTGGTAATGAAAACTATAAAAGATGCTTAGAATAATCAATCTATATTATTGTAATATGTCGCATACCTCTCCAAAAGGATTAGAGCTAACTATTGTTGCAACAGTTCCATGATCAATCATGCCAAAATATCGCAAAAGTTTTCAAATGATAAATTTATATTGTCACAATAGAAAAGATGCTTAGACTAACAAATCTATATTAATCTAAAAAACCTGAATGATGATGAATTGGTAATGCAAACTATAAATATGCTTATAATAACTAATCTATATTATTCAAAATGACCTAATTGATGATGAGATGGTAATGCAAACTATAAAAGACACTTAGAATAACCAATCTATATTATTGTAATTTGCGCATACCTCTTTGAAAGGATTTCATACTTGGTTATTGCGAGTCCACATCAATTGTGCCAAAAATATCGCAGAAAAGTACATACAAAATATCACTATTAAAGACACCGCATTGCAATAGTGTACAATTTATATCAATATTAAATAAATAACACTAATGAACTTAAGCATAATGAACCTAAGCATTGTACCTTCCATTCTTGAATATGATATTCAAGTGTTCCTAAAGGGTCATCTCTTTGCTAAAGAGTATCCAATATTGCTTCATGATCAACATTGCTAAGTGTACATAGTTGTTTTTTCTTTACTTTGGCATGATGCTTCAACAACTTAATGTTTATTGCTATAACAAGGTGTGAATACATGAGAATGGTTTTGTGTTTATCGTAGTCTTCAAATGTAGGTATGACATTCTTTCTAATCATGTATGTTCATAAATAAGTTCCAGCAACCACAATTGAACTTGTAGGATACACGAACCCATCATCATCTTCCATCAATTGTGTTAGCTTATGCTTTACCTACACACATCGAGCCAACCAATAGTCTAATCTCTCTTCATTCCCCTATGGTGCATCAACTATAAAAACATGTCATGGTTGTAGTAGATCTGAAAGTCGGTCATAATCAACTCAACTTTCCATTATTTCATTGTCATGGATATTTTTTAAGATAAAGGAGTTAGATAAACCCATGTATCCACCTACTCACTTGACTCACATTGACCCTGCTCGCACTAAATACAACTCTAACAAAAACAAGCCAACTCTTGTGTCCAAATGGTCCATGTGCTTGCATATGAGATTCAAAATGAATGCATCTTTGAAGAATCTTTGATTGTATGA
>VDFB02193572.1:0-19481 GCA_007258455.2 Sequoia sempervirens
AAGGAAAGTGATAGAAGATGAGCAGAAAATGATAAGAATGTGAGAGAAAGCCATTAGATAGGAGCAAGCCAAGGCTGAACATCTACAAAAGGTAGTAGAAAAGAAAGCAAAACAAGTAGACATGATAAAACGTAAGTCTACAGTGGGGAATCCTATACCCTCCCAACACCCTATCTTGCTTGATATGATGAGAATTTTTTCACTAGCCTTTACAACCATTAACAATATGCAAGTTGGGAGTGGCTCACAACAAATGGGATTAACTGCAAATGCAAGCCAAGAATTGCTTGCTCAAATTGCAACATGCCTTCATGGAGGTATTAACCAAGTATCACCTCTTACAAGTGGACCTAACTCAACTATTGGCGGATATCTCATGCCACCTCCTTTTCCTAGAAATATGGACAATTGATTATGTGCATATTGAATTTTGTTTTTTGATTGATGTAACAGTATATTTTGGTGTTTTACTTTGCAAATCAGATCTATTTATTTGCTTCAAGTTATAACTGTGATATGATTATAAGATGTGATAATGCTACTGTAATTATGTTTGGAACCTCACATATGTTTAAGGTGAGAAGTTCAATACAAGCTTTGAGTAATATTTTCATATTTTTCAAGTATGTTCAAACCATGTTTTTCTATCACTCCACCCAATCAATTATTGCAGTTTGATTCAAAATATAACTATGACATGATTATAAAATGTCCTAATGCTGTTGTTGTTTGTTATTAGAACCTCAAATTTGTATCTCTTGTATGTTTGATGAGGGTTTCAACCTTCTATTTTCTATGGTATCACTAATTACACTATGTTTTAGTGTTTGTCAATAAAAAAAAATCACAAAACTTTGATTGCAAGCACAATTTGTAGACAATGATATGTTATTATAAGATTGTATATATATATATATATTTGCAGAAAATGATATATTCTTATCAGATTTTATGCATATATATATATACCTACAATCTGATAAGAATATATCATTGTCTGTAAATAGTAACCTGCCAAAAAATCCATGGGAGATGATGAGTTTAGGGCTTAAAGATGCTTGACAAACCGCGGTTAGGTAAACCCATAAACATAGTTTGATGAAGGCATATGGGGCATGTGGTTAACAAGGTAATGTGGTCGGGTTGAGATTAAAGTGACCACCTCCTAGTAGACAATGATACATTCTTTGCAGATAATGATATGTTCTTATCAGATTGTATATATGTATTTGCAGACAATGGTATATTCTTATCAGATTGTATGTATATATATACAATTTGATATGAATATATCATTGTCTACAAATTATAATCATTGTATTTGTAGACAATGATATATTATTATTAGATTGTATGTATATATATAACTATATATATACATACAATTTGATAATTATATATATACATACAATATGATAAGAACATATCATTGCCTGCAAATTGTAATCATTGTATTTGCAGACAATGATATATTCTTATATTAATTATCAATATCAAAATTGAACAAAACTACATATTAATTATCAGATTAATTATATATATACACGTAGACACATACACACACACACATATATATGCATAACCATATATATGTATGTACATATATACCTATCAATATAGATATGTATATACATGTAGATATATAATTAATCTAATACTAACTAATCTCATAATTATTGTATACTATTACTCAACTCATCTAACTTTCAGCCATATATATAAAAAGACACATTTTCCAGTATTACTAGGTCATTGCTAAAGTAAAGTCATAGACTTTACCTTTCATTAATGTTGAAAATATTTTGTTGATTGCGGAGAAGTCCTTGCATGCCTACCATTAAGAGACCAATGTAGTTAAATATATTCATCCAATCAAATAAGCATTTGTAAGAAAACTATATATTTATGAACATATGTATAACAAAAAATGTAAACATATCATAAAGAATTTAGAGAAAAATGTCCCTATAGAGTTTATTGTGTTAACAAACACAACTTCATTGGTATATTGATAATCCACATACTTGATTCACCTCTCGACACTCCTGCTTTCCTAAAAAATAATTGTAATAAATGGGGGTAGTACTCAGTACTCATAACATTCCCACATCAAATCATCCTTACAATATTGCATGCACAACAATAAGAGTTTTGATTGGAGTATTAAAATCCACAATGTTTTGATCCTTAGTATGAAGCTGAAAATAACAGTGTATATTGCATATGATGGCACCCTACATGGCAGTGCAATAGAAAGGACATATATATACATGTATATGTATGTGTATACATGTATATCTATATGCATATACATGTACATATACATATATTTATTGACAACCGTGGCATGGAAATATTTGAGGGTGTGTATTGTAGGTCACATTAAATGTATTGTACAGAAGATTTGATAACAAACATGTTCTTTGAAATATTTCTACACACTTCTCAAACCTTCAGTAAAGTACATTTAATGTGTGCTACAATACGAACCCTCAAACAACTTTGTGCCATGACTGTCAATAAATATATGTATATGTATATAAATATACATGTCTTTGTATATACATATACATGTATACATATACATTCATACATACATGTGTATATACATGTGTATATGTATTTGTATATACATATACATATACATATACATGTATATACGTATATGTATGTGTATATGTATTTGTATATACATGTATGTGTATGTGCATATGTATATGCATATATGTAATCTGATTATTGAAACACATAAAATAAGTGGAACAAAAAAAAATTAAACCATATCATTGTATGTTGTGATATGATTACATAATGGATATGCTCATTTGAACAACTAACTGAAAACTGAATAATTTGTATGCTTGAAAATATTGTAAACACTAAGTACATAAATATAAAAGAGTATATTGAATAATGAAATAGACAACATAAATGTAAATCTAGTATACTGATAAATAAAAACATGAATTTAGTTATTCGAGGTGTACCAGCATGAATAAGCTCCCTTTTAAGAGGAATGTGCATAGGTTTCCTTAGTAAGCTCTGAGTTTTGTAGAGGATATTCAGAGAATGACCTTGAAAATTCCCTCTTATAAAATCATTCGAATGTGCAAATTGAATCTTTGTGGGAAACAATGTCATTTCATTTTGTAGTGGCCATTTATGCCTGAGTTCTATCATGGCTTTTAGGAAATCAAATTTATATTTGGTCTAATTGTCAAAATAGGTGGCTTGCATAAATTTAGTCATATATATGAATTATAATATGTTTTTTGTTTTGTTATATGTACTGAGCTGAATTTTGTAGAGGATATGCAATGAAAGCATAGGAGAATTTGTAATGAAAATGACACTGAAAATTACCTCTAATAAAATAATTATAATGTGTATATTGAATGCATTGAATTGTGGTGATTGACTTTCAAATTTGAATTTTCCTGCCAAACAATCGGTCATTTCATACTATAGTGGTGACCATTTATGTCTAATTTCAATGGTGCGTTGAATGAAAAAAGCCTATTTACAATTATCAATTAACCTATTTCAATTTATGTTTGTATGTGGGCTCGGTCAAAATATCACATGGGTCCGCTAGGAGGTGGTCAATTTAATCTCAACCTCACCACATTACATTGTTAACCATGTGCCCCATATGCCTTCATCAAACCATGCGTATGAGTTAACCTAACCGCAGGTTGCTAGGAAACTTTAAGCCATAAACTCATCATCTCCCATGGTTTTCTTCCTCATTTTCACCTCTATTATCCATATAAGATTATACATATATAATATGATTTATATATCTACATATACATATATATCTACATATATATATCTACATATATATATATATATATATATATATATATATATATATATATCTCGATATATATATATATATATATATATATATATATATATATATACTTATATATATATATATATATATATATATATATCTATCATATATATATCACCATAGCATATATATATGTATATATATATATATGTATATATATATATATATAGATTATATATATTAGATTACATATGTACACTCTTATATAGATATATATCCATATCAGATTACATATGTGTAGTCTTATATGGATATATATCTATATAAGATCATACATTTTAAATCTGATATATATATCAAAATTGACTTCAAGAGGCTCTCTTTAACTTATATCAAAATTGACATCCCTAAGATACCAAAAAGGAAAGGGTTGATTGAGGCTATGGAGAAAGCAGGTATAAAATTTTATGCAATGTATATGGAGGCTGTCATGGATGTTAGCAATTGCATAATGACTATCCATTGTTATTATTTAACCGAGGTTCATAAGGGATGGGAGAATAGTTCATGGGGAAGGAAACTAATTGTGCAAAAGTGAAGAGCTACATTAAATGAATTTGATTGGTTTAAAGTCATGCTTGTGAAGATTAAGGTTTGTTTTATTCTTCAAGAGGTTGGTTTTTCCTTTAAGCTGAAAAAGAAAACTCTACTTGAACCAGCACTAGTTTTACCTTTTTGTAGTTGGATGATATTTTTAGCATCTGTGAGTTTCCATGAGGATATGAAAAAATGCAAAGTAACTGAGTTATAGGGATATTAAACTGATAATGCCAATGTATTTATTAAAGATAATTGAGTTATAGGGATATATGGCAAGAAACTTGGGCATTATTATATGGCAAACATTGATAGAGGATCATGTTAAGGTCCATGTGATGAAATAGTACATGGCTTGATATGACGAAACACTACAAGGAATGACTCTATATATATATATACATATATCAAATTATATATATATATAATCTGATAATAATATATCATTGTTTTTGCATACAATGATATATTATTATCAGATTATATATAAATATAGTCATGTTGTGTATATATATATCAAGCCTCATGTTGTGTAGGGTTTCATCATATCAAGACGTGTAGGGTTTCATCACATGAACCTATATATATATATATCATTGACTGCAAAAATATATATACATTCTGATAATAACATATCATTGTCTGAAAATAATATATAATTGTTTGCAAATATATATATATATATATATATATATATATATATATATACAATCTGATAAGAACATATTATTGTCTAAGAAGAATATATCATTGACTGCAAAAATATATATACATTCTGATAATAACATATCATTGTCTAAAAATAATATATCATTGTCAGCAAAACTATATATACAATCTGATAAGAACATATCATTGCATGAAAAGAATATATCATTCTCTACAAAAATATATATACAATGTGATTAGAACATATCATTGTCTATGAAGCTTCATGTGATGAAACCCTACACAGCTTGATATGATGAAACCCTACACGACATGACTGTATGTATATATATATAATTGTCTGCAAATTGTAATCTTAAAATTGGTTAATAAATTGGGACAAAAATTGTATACCCATTGTCTTTTTAATGATTATAATGTAGGGATTCAAAGAAAATCCAACAAAATCCGTATACCCATTTAATTTCATGTGCATATTATAATTACTGAAAATAGAAAATGTCTACCCATTAACTCGTATCCTGAAACCCCTCAATAATTTGGGGAAAAAACTAAAAAACCATAAAATTTCATGATTATACCAGTGTTTGACAATACACCCATTAAATTTCATGATTATACTTGGTCAAATTTCCATCAATGTTCTGTTGATATCACATTACATGTGATTAGTTCATAGAATAATGTAAAAAAAAAGCATAGCAGTCAAACCCTCGATGCCATAGAAAAAATAATTCATGAGGGATCAAATTTCTACTAGTCACATGTAAATAGAAATGATTACAGTCAAACCCTTAATGCCATACAGAGAAAAAAAAATTAAACACACCAAAATGTACCCAAACATCGTTGACATCAACAAAAACCCACTATTGAACAAACAATCTTGCAGGTGAAGAGAGGTGGAGACGTTACCTATAGTAGAAGGGAGCCAGAGGATGTCACCATGGTCAAATGAGCTCACGTTGACGGTGGGAGAGAGGAGACAAGTAGGAAAATTCTTGAAAAATCTGCGGAAGAGGATGAGTTTAGGGCTTAAAGCTGCGCAGCAACCCGCAGTTAGGTTAACTCATACGTGTGGTTTGATGAAGGCATATGGGGCAGATGGTTAACAATGTAATGTGGTGAGGTTGAGATTAAAGTGACCACCTCCTAGTGGACCCACGTGATATTTTGACTAGGCCCACATACAAACGTAACTTGAAATAGGTTAATTGATAATAGTAAATATGCATTTTTTTTTGGATTTATAATGAATAGGTATGGGAAAAGTAATGAAGATGTAGCAGACAGAGATCCAAAAACACCTTTTTTGAGCACCTTTCACTTTATGGGTTCGACAAAGCGTATTTTAAATATCCACAAGCTAAATTTTTCTTTTTAAGGTCCCCAGCTGGGAGACGGGCGATGGGACATGGACAGGGCTGGGGTTTGGTGCCGACAATTGGACCGTTATGGAATGACGTTTGTGAGGATGGTTTATTTTATTGATGGGTTTTTAAAAATATTTAGGTAGGTGTTTTTGACAAAAATTAGGAGCATTTTAAAGTAGGTGGTGGGATATCAATTTTGTAATATTCAATAAGCTTAAAAATTTGAAGTTCTAAATTTAGTGGTTCCATTAGTTTCTTAACAATAAGTAATGCTAAATAATTTGGCTAAATTTTTTTAGGAAGATGGTGGTTGAACAAGAATTTTCCCTCCAAAATTCATCTCGATATTTATATGCAAATATCTAAATTTAGCAACAAAATCTCCAAAGCTAGTGGATGAAATTTTTAGCCTCATCCCAAATGTACCCCCTTAAATTTGAAAACTAGAAAGTAAGGACTCATATTTATCCACAAAATATTTTAATTATCATATAATAAAAAAATTGTATCATGAGACCCCCTACTTTATAAAAATAGCTTGTGAAGCCCCTCCATGGGACTGCATCCCTACTATTTAAAGAATAATTTTGAATGGATAACTATGAGAAAAATTGTTTGAAAAGAAAAGTTGATCATCAAAGTTAGGCCTTGGGTACATTTCAATTGATATGCACACTCCAACTATACAATGAATGTTTTAGTACATGATTTTTCAATGGACAATCAATTAGCATGTTTGTTATTCAAGTAAGAAAAATATGTTTTTGATTATATAAGCAGCATTTACAAGGTGTTGCACCCTTTACATGAAAATCCCTCAGGGAAAAAAATGAAGCAAGTTCACCACACCATCAAGAAAAGACAACCAAAAACAAAAAAAATAGGACACAGACACAACACAATAACAACAACACTCCAACACCACACAGACCCGAACACTAATTGTCCACACTTTCCCATTTATGAACTAGGAGGTTTAAAACATAGTCCCCAATCCAATTGGGACCTTCACCCATAGTATTATTATCTGCTTCCTCCTTGATGACATTCTATAGTGTGACAACAAATCTATGAATCATTTTAATAGTGAATTGGGCTAGACTGTTGAATTTGCATTCTAGTTTGGTAACTCGTTCCTACAACACACTGAGATCCTTGTCCTTGCCTTTCTTGCTCTAGGTCTCCTCTCCCCCACAAACTCTAGAATCTGAGGAGTGGATGGATTCATCCTTAAGCATCTAATTCATGTCAGAGAAATTACTAAGGCCCTCCATAAACCCTTCTTCCATCTCAACAATGTCTTTTTTGCCTTTAGTTCTATCGCTAGTCTGCTCCAAATCACTAGAAATATCATCCATCGGGCCCCCTTTTTTGTTCTTCACCAATCTATGGGACTTCCTCACACTAGTTTGTTTTTTCCCCACCTCAAAGCTCACAACCACCATGGTGTAGCCCTTAGAGTCTTTTTCCTTGGCCTACAAGTCCACCTAGCCCAGAGACTCTTTTTTCCCCTTCTTGTTAGCAGTGGGTCTATTGTCCTTCTTGATGGGTTTATTTTTTAGCTCACATAACTCAACTGCCACTTTACATTGGGCCAACCCGACCACACTTTTCTTCTTTCTTGATGGGGGTTTAGGCTTAGGCTTAGCATTGGGTTCATTTTCAAGTATGGGTGTTTTCCTCCTAGTACCCTCCAAAGCAGTGGGGGAAGGATTATTGGGGGTCACATCATGGGGTTCTAGTTCCTCAACATGCACAACTCAATAGGTTTGGTTGGACAAAAGGAAAAATGAAATTGATAGAGTGTAAATATTAGGCCCTGATGTAGCAGTAAGGGGGGTGAAACATCTAGGTTGAGAGTGCACGACATCAAGGGAGTCTTTAACTAAATTTTCTAGGGAAGTCAACAAAAAGAATGGAAAGTTTAGGGTCATCTTGTGTCGAATGTGGTTTAAAAACAACAAATGGTAAAAGTAATACACTTTTTATCTACCTTCTAATGTAAGATATTTCATAATAGCAAGACACACCCTGGTTTTGGAAGCGCCTCACGGTTGAATCTAGACTGCTTTTTAACCAACTTCTTGTCATCCTTGAAGAAGGTGTTGAGGATCTCCAAGTCTTGTGTTTTGGTGTGTTTTTTGTATTTCTTTCCATCACAAGAGAGGCCCATCTCCTTTCCAATTACCTCCTCATCTACCTCAAATGAGATGCCACCTATGGTGACCCACCTATCCTTCCATGAACCATCAAACTGGGCCGACAATCTCTTATCGTGACCCACAAGATGTTCTAAAAGCAGTGCCAAACCTCCTTATTTATAGATTTTCCAAGGGATGGGGTCCCTATGAAACTCCTCACACTTATCCAGCTCGGTCCTCACCCTATCACCTTCCATCGCGCTCCACAACACATAGGAATTGGCCTAGAGAACCAAAGATAGCTAAAAATTTGACTACCCATAAGTGAATTTACCCTTTTAAAAACTATCATTTCTCCACCATCTAGGATAGTAGGGCATAATAAAATCAATTTGAAATTTACACGGTTTAGCAATCATTCCCAATGACGCTAGCTCCGTAGGGCTATAATCATCACTTAAGAACCATAGGTTAAGGAAAATGATAATTAAACCCAAATAATTAATTTCCATTATGCCAAAGGTCTTTTTGAAGTTTCATATTTCCCCAAGTCATTTAGTCACAAGAGGAAGATTTTAATTTTTTAAGTACATCTCAAAAGATCTTATGCAAACCATAAGATATGTTAAATTGGAATTAAGAAATAAATTGGTGATGAACATCACATTACACACATCCCAGGAGATTTGATAGGATGTGTAGTATAATTTGAAAAGACAACTCGTAAAGGCCGAGGACCCCACCAGACATAGTAATGAAGTAATATAGCCATGTAGCACCCTGCTTTAAACTCGCCACCTCAACCAACCAAGTCCTCATCATCCAAGGAACCGTCAAGTGGAGCCACCTTTACCCATAAAAATTGGCATTGTTAACCATCATTGAGAGGTATTTCCTTTGTTCCACAAGGATTAATCCTTGCATAGTAGATATTAGTGCCTCGAGCCTCTTCCAACACTTGCAAAAACTCTAAGTGGAACCCAAGTTGGCCAGACTATCAGGCACCTAGTTTTCTTCTCTATAGGTGTGAGTCAAGTATTTCCTTTCCAATTTTGAGACTAATAAATTTAGGTCAAGTAGGATATCCCTGATGTTCTAGCTAAGCAATTGACCATGATTAACTGAGTCAATCATAGTCTTTGAGTCCCCTTCAATATGTAATGTTTTTATACCTAGAATGACATCAATTTCAATGCCCTTGAGCAACGCCCATGACTCAGCTGCCATAGAAGAATGAATACCAATTCCTCCAGCAAACCCAACAACCAAGTTTCCCTTACAATCCCCTATGACACCCCTAATGCTAGCCAAACTAGGGTTTCCCTTGGCTGCACTATCAAAATTTAGTTTAAACCAATCCGAATTCGGAGGTTTCTAAATAGTGTTTTTCCTAGCTAGCGACCTGGAATTATCAAAGGCGTTGTTCCCAAGTTAAAAGTTATAGGAATTTTCCATTTTAATCTCCCAGTCAGTAGGGGCTTTATCCAGAGGTTTCCATTTGTACAAGGAGATACTTTCATAAATAAGTCTTGACCCAATACCAAAAACTTCCTTAGGGATCCTCTTAGTGTCTTTGAAGATCTGATTGTTCCTTTCTTTCCATAAGCACCAAAAAATAATGGGGGGAGTTTGCCTCTAGATTTCCATGGGGAGGGGGTGTTGAAAGGGACTAGTCCAACCATCAATAAATGATTTTAAATTCTTAATCAGGGTCCAATGAATGGCCAACTTTTGGAAATCTAGGTCCCAAACCTTAGCAGCAAACAGACAATGCAACAATAGGTGATCAACCAAATCTTCATTACTTTTGCATAGCATACACCTATTTAGGATCAAAAATCCCATTTTCCTTAGATTATCTTGGGTTAAAATTCTATTATGGCAAGCTGTCCACTAGAAGAAATTTATTTTTGGAGTCAAGTGTCGATTCCAAACCCATTTTCAAATCCTGCTATGAGAGCCCTTGTTTGATAGAAAACTGTAAGCAGTCCTAACAAAAAGGTTTCCCTTGCTTTCCAAGGACCAAAAAAAATCATCTTCAACATTAGATAAGGGTATTTTGGACATGGAAAGAAAGTATTGAAGGAATTAGCCAAACGTTTCAAGTCAAGGGAAAGAGGGTAGCATAAGCCAAGGTCTTTTCATCTCCTAGCACCAAGTGGACCATGAAGGTAGTCACATACACTCATGCCAAAGAACCGAATCATAGGTTCCATCAAGTTTTTAAACTCAGAAATGGCCAAAGGGAAATCAAATAGCCAAGGGTCTTCCCAGAAGCAAATGCAATTACCTCTACCAAGCTTTCATCTCAAACTAGATTGGAGCAACTTCTTCATTTTGTAGATATTATTCCAAGCTAAGGACCCATGAGAGTGATCATTCTCAATACACCTATTAAGAGGGAATTTTTCTAGGTATTTGGAATTCATTATCTTGCACGAGTCCTTTTTATTTCTTAACCAGTCTGAGCCAACCTTGGCAAGTAAAACTTTATTAGTAGAATGGACCCTTCTAATGCTCAACCCTCCCCCAGATTTAGGAAGGCACACCTTCTCCCAATTGACAAGAGACATCTTCTTCTTATCCTAATAACCAAACCATAGGAAAACTCTCTGAATCTTTTCAAACTTCTCAGCAATGTAATTGGGCATTTTGAACATGGAGAGAAAATAAGCTAGAATCCCCTAAAGGGCAACAGTGAGGAGCTGTTGTTTACCAGGATGACTCAGGATTGAACCTTTCCACCCTGCAAGCTTCCTCTAGATCCTTTCAGGAATAGTATTCTAGGAATTGGGAGTGACTTCCTTAACCCTGAGAGGGAGACCTAGATACACCGAACGAAGTGCGGCAATCACACAACCTAAAACAACAGTTAGAAAGTCCTACAAACTAGGAGTGTAGTTAAAAAAATAGATCATACGTTTATTATATTTAATGCACTAACTTGAACAAGCCACATAAAGATTGAGACATCTTTTCCATTTCTCATCTTCCACGATTGAGGATTTCCCAAATAAGATAGTGTCATCCACAAATTTTTGAATGGTAGTAGGGTCAAGGGTGGTGGTCAACTTGACACCCTTGATGGAGCCCTCCAACAACATACAAGCAACATTCCTACTCAAGACATCGGTCACAATTGTAAAAAAATATGGGGAGAGGGGGTCTCCTTGTTGAAATCCCCTCAGAACTGCAAAGAAACCATGGGGCACTCCATTGACTAGAACAAAATACCACACCATGGTAACACATTCCAAAATGATGTTGATCACTCTCTGATTGAAGCCAAACTTATCAAGGACTTTGGGAAAAAAGTTCCATAGGACTTTATCGTAAGCTTTAGAAATATTAAGCTTAAAATCCATACTAGCACTGCTACACCTATCCATAGAATGTAAGATTTCATGAGTGGATATAGCCACATCCAAGATATCATGACCCAAGATAAGGTATTTTTGACTTGGACTTATCATTTTATCCTGGAGGGGTTTCAAGCAATTCACTAGGATTTTGGAAAATATCTTATAAGGAGTGTTACGAAGGCTGATGGGGTGGGAAATTTTCATGGTCTTCCATTCATCAATTTTAGGGACAAGGGAAATGAAGGCATGGTTTAGCTGTTTGAGTAGTTTACTAGAGTTGAAAAAATCCCTAGCAGCAAAAGTAAGGTCCTCCCCCACAACATCCCAAAATATTTGGAAGAAGGTCGAGGGGAAGCCATCAAATCTAGGGGACTTAAAATCACCCATACTAAACACAACAAATCTGACCTCCTCAGGAGTAACAAACCCCATAATAGAATCATTATCCTCCTACGATATATGATTAGGAAGGGGTTCCAACAATAGATCATCCAACCCTAGAATGGGAGCCTCAACAGGAATCAATGAAACCTGATTAAAGTGGCCAACAACCAATAAACCAATTTGAATAGGAGTAGAAACAACATCCCATGCCTCATTTTTCAACTTTTTTATTTGATTTATTTTCCTATGTTTAAGGGCTGAATTATGAAAGAAAGACGTATTCTAGTCGCCTTGGTCAGCCATTGAATTCTATATTTCTACTTCTAGAATATGTCTTCTTTCTTCAATATTTTCTCCCATTTCATGTGCTCAACCCTCTCTTGTTGACAAGTTTGAATACTAGCATCACCCTCCTCCATCCTCTTTTGTAACTCACAAAGCTTATCAACCAATTTTTTTTTTGATGGAACACATCCCCAAAAACATGCTTGTTCCATCCTTTAACCATATTTTTGATGTGTTTGAGCCTATGAAAGATCTTGAACACAGGGGAACCATGCACAAGTGTATTCCACAAAGTAGCAATATTATTCCTGAAATCTAGATGGGAGTTCCACATAATCTCAAACCAGAAAGGGAACGTTCCAACAATAGTTTGTTCATTTAGGGTTAGCAATAGAGGATTGTGGTTAGAAATAGTCTAGGGTAGAGCCAACAGATTAGCATTAAGCAAGGCAGTCTAATTGGGAGAAAAAAGGAATCTATCAAGACAGACCTAGATTAGTCCAGCCCCAAGGCATCTATTAGACCAAGTATAAGATTGGTCATGTAAATCAACATCCACCAAGCTAGTACAATTTAGGAAGTTAGCCAAATCAGACATGTCAGAGTAATCAATTATTCCACTATTCTTCTTCGAGGGGTAAAGGGTGGAGTTAAAATCACCAACCACTAGCCAACGGTCTCCCCTATAAGCCAAGATCTAATTATATATTTCCTACAAGAGGGTTTTCCTCGCATTCCTAATATTGGGGGCATAAATGTTGATCAAAAACCAAGAGCCCCCAACATTGGAGAACTTGACATCCACATTGTTCCTACAATGGAATAGTTTAATACCAAAGATCCTAATAGGATTCCACATCACAACAAAATCTACCCAAAGCCTCATCTACATCACTACAAGTAAAGAGGGTGTTCGGCCAAATAAAATTAGCTATGGGTTCAAAATTGGTTTTCTTCATCTTGGTTTTGTGTAGGAGAAAAACATCAATCTTGTGTTCTAGCACAGTTCTTCAAGGCCAACTACTTGTGGGGGCTATTTAACCCTCTCACATTCCTTGAAAGGACTTTCATTTTGAAGTTTTCTTTGAGGACACTTCAAATGTCCTCTGTTTACCTATCACAATTTCTTTTGTTGTCTCTCTATTCCTGGTTAGGTATTGGTTGGGTCTACCAGGCTTAGAATCACCTCCCAGTTCTGCTTTCTTTGTTTACCCTTCTTCTTAGGAGTTGACCAAAGCTCTTCTTCCATAGATTGAGCATGAGACACCATGACCATCTCAGTCAGTCCAAGACTAGGCGTTTCCTTTAGTACTCCATCCTGAATCTTTCCTTCCTTAACTCCCAAAGTATTAGGGGGAGGATGTTTTTCCATAGTAACCCCATATCCTAGAACCACTCCAGAGTTAAGAAGCGGGGAACTACACACCATAGAACTATTGGGAGAGGAACCATTGAGCTCCACAATAGAGTCAACTAAGACCAAATCTTCTGGTAAGTCTACCAGGATCACAATGTTAGCAAGCCCAACCTTAGCCGGTGACTCAATGACCTTAAGAATGTCAGATTCAAATGGGTAATCATTAGTGGGGATCTGCTCGATTGGATCACTAGGTCTAGGGTGAATTTTAACCATGGACTTGCAGTTCAAAATAAGGTGGCCTAGTTTAGCACATTTCTAGTAGTATATCATTGCATTCTCATAGCAAACTTGTTGAGTCCAGGAGCTAAAAATGGAACAAAGCTTCACAAAGTTGGGTAAGGTCTTATTTATATTAATGTTGACACAAAAGGGAGAAAAAGATAACCTGGATATGGATTTGGTGATAGAGGCTAAGGTGATGAACTGGCCCAAAGAATAACCAATGATCTTAAAGACTGAATCTTCCTAGTATTCCAGGGGAAGACTAGGGAGGCACACCTATATAGGAGCTAACTTGTTGAGATCAATAACAGAGTCAAATCCTAGTTTCCAACAACACAATGACAACCCATGCTTTACATAGACCCAGGGGCCTGAATAAAGCATAGAGATCAAGTCCTCCTTAGTCGTGAACTTGAATAGGAATAGTTCACCAGCCATGGCACAAACACTCACATTGCCCTTCAAGTGCCATTTCACAGAAACCCATCTCCGAACCATATCCATAGAGGGCCAAAAGGAAAAGAACTTGTTGACCATCACTTTCTCCATGGAAGAAACAATATTGTTGCTAATAGATTTAGGGATAGAAAAATTAGTTCTTGAGATAGATATTTCCTCTCTAGGGTTGGGAAAGGGACACTTAGTAGTCGAGATCATGTTAGTCAACATGTCTTTCCATCCTTTAGCCACCAGAGTTAAAGGAATCATAGGCACTTCAACAGCAGGCATGCCAAGAATCACGAGATCCCCAACAATGGACAACACATTGGATACCCCCGAGGATGGCACCACATGCATTGTGGCAATAATCTTGTCAGAAGGGGACAAGGGGGGGTGATGACCCTAGTTTTTGTTCCAATTTTGGGTAAAATCTATAGTTTATTTACTGGTAGATGTCATGGACTTTAATGTTAAATGTTGGTATTTTCATAATGTTTCCCTCAAATCATTGACATTGGAATTAATCCTATCTTTGCAAACTTTAATGACATTTGGCATAATATGTGGATTATCTATATTGATTTTGAATGTGGTTAATGAATGTTCCTTAAGGTGGTTGTAGATGTGTAGTTATTATGCATACTAACTTTACCATGCAAATTTAATATACTAAGTTAAGGAAGACACTGCCAACTGGGCATGCGCCATAACATCCAGCAAAGGAATCACTCCAAGTTAATGGAGGCTGAGGATAGAAGATTCTTCATGCAACCGAATGTAACCACCTTGTAGTGGAATTTAATGATCGAGCATGCACGAGCATTACTGCTGAGTTGAATCTACGTTTAGGCCTGCATGTCTGACCAGATTCCATGCACGCGTAACCACCATCACTCTATTTCCTTTGTTTTCCCTAAATGGCATCCTCCTAGTCATGGAGTTGATTGCCTCATTTAGATATTAGTAGAAATAATGATCTGATACTCCTTCTTCAAGAGGTTACATGATTTGATATTGTACTTGCGCTCTCTAGTTTTCAATAATACAAATACATTACTCCTTTGTACTCATGATTCATAGTGAATAAAATAAAGTTCTGAGTTCAAGCATTTGAGTTTTTATTAGTTTTAGGGGTTACTTATCCAAGGGGGCCCACTTGGTGAGTAATCCATCTTCTTAGTCTAGCATTAGTTTAGTATTACTTGATGTTTAGGACTTAGTTAGAAATCTGGTACTGACTGTTCCTGTAGCCACTAGAATTTCATTTTGTAACTATTCCTGCAGCCAAAGTAGACAAAGAAGTGTCCTGTTTGTTGCTTAGATTTTTATTCCTGTTATGCATTTCAGCTTAGCATAGTCATTGATTGATGTTCAACATTTGTTTCATTCATTTTCAAGCAATTTACTTTCAGTATTGTGTGTTCCTTAGCTATAGAATGGAATGGCTACTTTGAGTTCCTAGTGCACATACTGTGCCGACCCATTTCAAGTTCACGTCCCTGGGTTAAAAAGTTAAATGCACCTTCATGATGATTGAAATGGCTATTCTGGTTAGATGTCCAATCTCTAAATCATGGTTGTAAAGGCTTAGTTATTAAGATCATTATATGAGGCCAACAGGGGGGACCGTGGGGTACCCCCAATGCTGATTCTACCATGCGCATAGACAATTCAAACCAAGGGAGGAGAGGGGAGCAAGAAAAAAAATCAAGTGTAAAAGGTGTGACTTTATGTATCACATAAATTGAGTTAACTAACAATTATTTTGGTCTTATTTTTTAAATTTGTAACCATCTAATCTTTAATTTAAATATAAATTAATTTGGTTTGATGGTTTTTAATTGGGTTGTTAAATTGTAGCTACACCCCTAAAGCTGCAATATTTTAAATAGTTTCAAAAGTCATTTTAGAGCCTAAATTGGCTCATTTTGCTTCAGTTGTTCTTTATTAAGGTCTATCTTTGGGATCCTTATTAGTGTTCCTAAGGGTTTTAATTCTTGGGTATCTTTTTGTTTCTACTTAAAACCTAATCTATTGATTAAAATTTACTATTTTTTTTAACCTTTTAGTTTGATTCTTTTTCCTAGCATAAAGTGGTCTTGAGAGATCAACTATTACTATTTGACAAGTTCACCTATTTCTGATTTTTTTTTGAGTGGAAAGTGTTTTCTTAATTTGGAAAACAAAAATTCATCTCTTTTCTTGAATAATTATATTAATAAACATTTGTTTGTGTATGTTGGAGTAATTAGGAAAATCACCTAATATTTAATTAATTATTAGGCCCCTTTTAGTTTGTTACACTCAAGATAAATTTATGAGTGTTTTTATTATTCAATTGGGCTAATTATAGGTCATGTTGTCTCATTGCATAAGATAATGACACTTGTCACAATCTAATTAAATCCTCTTTAGTGTTTTCTTTTTTCTTTTATAAGCATTCACATTTCATTGCAATCATTTACTTCAAATTAATTTAATGCACATATAGTTTTTTTTTTGGATCACTCATTCTCTCATGGTTGCATAGAAAATCAGTTTTTTTGATTTTTTTTGGTGATAGGTGTTTTGGTTACAGATGATTTCTAGGAGATGTGGGGTTCACTATAAAATCCAACATGGTATCAAAGCATCAAATCTATGATTTTCTACCTAAATTTTGAGGGATCTAACCTTGAGGTAAAAATTGGCTCATCTTGGAGCAAAATGAGCAAACTGTTGGATCTAGAACAACCAAAAACCTAACCTGATTAGTTGTCTTTTTTAAAAAAATAAAGGTTAAATTTTTGGAAAAAAATTAGGGCTAAGGAATCTACACAAAATTTTGTACTATTGTACGACTATACAACAGTAGCCGCCATTAATTTTGCGCATGCATAGGTATAGTTTTTATCAAAAAATAATTGGTTTAATTTTTTGTTTCTAGAATTTTTTTTTTTAAATTAAATTAAAAAATGGCTTAAAAAACCCAAGTAAGATTTTTAAGGTACGATTACCCCACTACGATAGGCTTACAGGCCTCTACCATACCACCAAGCCATATATTCTCATCATTGATGGGACCTTGTCATTGTCTACCGACATTGTGCCATTGAACTCCTTGTTGGCTATCCAAACCCCACCTAGCAACAACCCTTAGCAAAAATCGATGCAAAATTTGTTAACCGAGGTACATTCCAACCACTTTTTGAATATTTTGGTGAACCTATAAACTGACAACACACAAAGACATATTATAGCACCAACAAAATATTTCATATGTTGATGTCAACATGACATCATCATTGTATGGCTAGTCCCTTGCCCCCTCCTAGCCCTTTGTTCCATAAGAGCAATTTTATTTTCTTTTGGTCATAACTTGGGCATATGCTATCAAAATTGGGCAAACAGAATATCACTGGAAAGATGGTTCCACATAATTTCTAGTGGTGTGGGTTTTGTTGGTTTCCCAAATCAATAGATCCAATAAGTACTAAACAATAGCCACTTTCTAATGCTCCAACTCAAAGATGAATTTGGCCAACGAACAAGATTTAGTCAGAGACTGAAATCTCCTATACTTTTGGCTCTATAGGACCAAGGTGGGTCTCCCTTAACAATTCCTAAAGAATTATTTCAATTATGCATAGACATTGCATTTTATAGCAGATAATTCTCAATTAAATTATACCAAGGAAAGTCTTGACAACTTCAAATCTGGCTATATTTTTGGTATCTCAACACTCACTCAACAATTGGGAAGTAGAATTCAACAATAAACATAAACCCAACAATAGAAATTAAAATTATTTTGAATTAATGATTTGTTTCTGAAAATGTGTTTAGGTAAATGACAAATCAGTGCCTAATTCTGGGCCATGGAGTCAAATATAGAATCATAAAGAAAATCTCATCAACAAATAAACTTCAACTAGTGGATTCAAAACTGCTAATGCCTTACATTAATAGATCCACCTTACACACTTGAAATCACAATTATCTGCTCAAAGTAATTTAACTATTTCTTTGAAATAGAACCATGAACAAACAACACAATCTCAGGGAAATTGAGATGACAAATTCAAAATACTTTGTATATTAAATTCATATGATTTAAAGTATACAAATCTAGAGACAGTTTGATGGAAATCATGCTTTGCTTGCACAAGATGATTAATAGTTACTCATGAAATCAAAAAATTACAATTACATATTCTATCTATGACTCAGATTCAACATTTTTCTATCTACCCATCCCCATACAAAAAATTTAGAATCTCTTAAAAATGAGAAGGAAAGAGAATAAGAAGAAATAGAAGAAGCCCTAAAATGCATATGTGAAAGATACATGGCAGCTTCATCCTCTATTGATCAACAACAAGAAATGGGAAGAATCTACTCTCTTCTCTCCTCCTTTTACCACCTTGTTCTGAAAACAAAACTGCAATAGAAAAACCACCTCTTAGTGAACTAATCTTCATCTCATCTTTCATTTTTACCCCTGCAATTGAGAAAATATCTGCTCTCCATGAAAGCTTTTATTTTTCCCTTGTTTTGATTTTCTTTTATCGTGTTGCACTCAATAATTTCACTTCTCACTTTAGAAAGTATTCAAACTTTTATAAAGGAGGCCTTCAATGATATTTTAACTTTCATGGTGCCCTTTTACTTTTCAACTAAAGCCCATTAAAATATTCTACCCAACAACCTTTAAAAAACCTTTACCTTTTTAAAAAAAACATGGTCAAGGCATTTTTATCGAGCCACATTTAATTTTCTACCTCTTTTAAAATATGAAGGTTTTTGAAC
>VDFB02193573.1:0-15053 GCA_007258455.2 Sequoia sempervirens
GGGATGTGCACATGCCTAATCCTTGATTAGGATGTGTCACATCCTCCAACTTTTGCAAGTTGGCCTCTAATCTCTCTTAGCCACCTAACCCTCCTCTAATCCCTCATTAACTAGCCTAATCAATCTTTCAAGAAATTTTTAATTCCTTTTATCCTTCTAAGGAATATTAAATTCTTTTTTCTCTTCCCTATGTGATATTTGACTTGTCACATCAAGTCACATGTGAAATCTAACCCTCTTCTAATGTGTCATTAATTAGTCTAATCAAGTACTTGCACAACCTTAATCACTTAATTGAGTCAACCCTATTAAATGGTTTCTTCTTTTGAGAGGGCACTCCATTCCCCATGTGAATTTTTAATTCACATTTAATCCCCCAATGCATTTAAAGGAATTTTAAATTCCTTCTCTCATCCCCATAAGGATATTTGAGGAATTTTTAATTCCTCACATATCCTCTCATCCACATGGGGACAAGTACCTCCTTTATGAGGAGATCTTGTCCAATCCCAAGGTACTATGTACCACCTCCATGTCATGTACTATCATTCTGCCTCATGCACACATCACACTTTTTAAGCCATATCACATGCCACATGTCAAGATGTGAGGGATTGTGAGTTCTCAACTCACCTTAGCCCTACATCTTGATCTTGGTGGCTCAATTTTGACCATCCATTTTCTTAGAGAGTTCCAAAATCTCTATAAATACCCTCTTTTTTCTCTCATTTTGGAAGAGATCATGCATTGTAACCAAACTCTTGCAAAAAAATTATAGGAGCCATATTTAGCCATTTTTACACTTGCATCCACTTTCATCCATTATCATATCATCATCTAGCTTGCATCTTGTGCCATCCAAGGAGCATACAACATCGAAGATCGAAGGGCCAACCAAATGATCGATTCGACACAAGGTAAAAAGTTCTATTTGTTGCCTTTATTTTGTGTTGAATCCAACTAGGCTAATCTTGAGGTGTAGGTTGTTTTTAGTGTTATTTTGCACTCTTTTGTTTGCTGTTCGTTTTCTAGCACCTAAATTCGCCCTATCACAAAATCAATAGAAATTGTAAGGAAAACAACGCTCAAAGTTGAAAGGTGCATCAACCAATGAGGCTTTGCGGTTATGGATATTCCTCCACAAAAGGATATTGGAAAGAGAATGGGAATACTAGTGTGCCTCTTAACTTCTACGTTGTTGATTATTCATTAGATCTCCTATTGGATGATCCAAAATGTTGAATCTACAGGATTAGAAATCAATGATGAATCTAACTTTGGGAAAAAGTATATTCAAAGTATACCATTGAGGCAAGAAAAAGGCAATGGAAATCCAACAACAAGGAATGAAAAATCATTTCAAAGAAGCAAGTGTTTGCTAGGATTTCAACTTTGAGTAGATCGAATATTGTGAAAGCACTAAAGGGGGAAGGAAGAGAATGTATTGACTTGGATTAAGTACCCCAACCAATAAAAATCATGAATATATTTTCAATTTGGAAGAACTAATGACTTCTTCGCAATTCATGATGTCAATTAAGTCATACATTTTATGACCACAAGGAAAAAGGTATTGGAATTTTTGGAGAAAAATAGTGGAAAGGTCAAGGATTGTGACCTATAATTACACCATACCTTATATATATTTGATTGGTAACATCAATTGATATTATTATTGATGCCTTAGGAAAGGATAGAAAAATTACTTGATCATGAAAGGGAAGACCATTGCCAAGAATAGGTAAGGAGAGATCTATATTACTCATGATTGGAAGAAAGTGTCTCTATACTCCTATATATCTTATATGGGGATTTAGATAACAATGTTATTTTTATACATAGGTAGTAATAATACATATTATGAATTATATCCATGTCGTGAAGCAACTTGACACTGTAGCTTACTATGCTAAGAGACCTAGGGATGATAAGGTTTAGCTATAAAGCCATAGAGATGGTATGAAAGATAAGGCGGGATGTGACACTATGCAACACATCAATTATCTTTACTTGATTGATTACTTGATCATACCTTACTTTTGAATGAAATCCTAGGATTAGAATAACCTATTTGGGACGAAAAGTTCATTTGATTAAAGAGAAAAAACTAGGTTAAGTTTTACCTATTGGGTTGGGATATGTACTAGACTACTCATTAACACCTATAGGTTGGGAATAACTTACTTGGTTGGGCTATACATTTGGTTTTGATTGGAACATATAGGGTTAGAGTAACCTATAACATCAGACTAGTCATTGATTGATGACTCTATCCTAGAATTAGGGTATACCGAAGTTAGGACTCACCCATATGTGATTAAGTGAATCAATGGAGCTAATGAGAAACATTCATGCTTGATAATTAGGTATGCAATTAAATTTGATATATATTCTATGGACCAACATGATTGAACAAAGATTAATACTCAAAATTAGTACCAATTATTATCGGGAAAATTAGATTGAGTTAAAGATGAATTACATCTTTGGAAATAATCCAAGGACAAAAGAAATCCAAGTTATGGATGTCTTAAGATAAAGGAGATTTATCCCCACAAAACTCCTAACCATTATTACTTGGGAATTAAAGGTGGTGGGAGATCATAAAATAGGTTTTCACTTAGTCAAAGAATAGACTATTATTGGATATAAAAGAACCTATGTACCCAAAATTTTGGAAGATTCAGGAATGAAACGAGGAAATTGATGTCAGAGTTAGGACATTGGAATGACAAAGTTATATGTTAGATGAGGAACCACTTTAACTTGGAAAAAGATAGAGTAAGAGGCTGCACATAATGTGGCAAGATAATGTCTAGTGTACTAGGAAATGAGGACAAGATTTCATCATCGATTGATTATGTGTACTCTCTTGAGATGCCAGAGGGAAATGGTAGAACACAAGACAATTTAACCTATCCGTGTCGGTGAAACTGACATAATGTTCTGGTGGATAGACTCATCAAGTTAACCAACATTGGTTGGAAAACTGATTAATGCCTAAATAATATATTGTGTAAGATAGTTGCTTAGTATTCCTGAGAAGGTTGTCTCAATTGTGAACAAGAAAATAATGATAGGGTTGTGTGAACCATGATCATACTATGAGACATTCAATTGAACAAATGCACAATATATTATTATAGCCAAATAGGCAAAAGTGGTAAACCAAATCTTGATTGATTTATAAAATTCTAACATTGAGGTTTGAACCAATATATGGAAAGGAAGGTTGGAAACTCCATTAGGGTGAAATAGGATTAGAAATAGGATTGACCATAAACTTGATAGATTTTCAAATTGGAGTAACAAATCAAAGAGATCGATGAAACTTTGTTGATACAAAGCTCAAGTATGAAGTAGTATCAGAATTTGAGAGGTGTCCAAGAGCAATGTTATGTTCAAGATGGACAAGTAGTCAAGAATAATACTTTATGGTAAGGAAAAATGGATGTGTAAGTGATGGATGAACTCGGCTTCTAAGTTGTCTGAAAGTGTAAATAACAAAGGGAAGGATGGGACCCACAGTGTAGTGTGCAATGCATTGTTATTCCTTCTCTATTCGGATTATACTAAGGATAAATTCATGGGCCAATGATTTCTGGTCACTTTGTCTTAGGTGTCATGTATAGATACTATTGTACCTAGGATGTACATATGAGGTAACATGATAATATAATAAAGCTCTTTGGGAGAGTAAGTATGTGTGAGGCATACAAGTTTTCCCTATGTGATAGTGAGGGCACTCGATGCAAGGTCCAACAAGGGCAAGGTTGCAAGGTGAGATGCTACATAGGAAGTATGTTTAATGATTCTTAAAAGAATTGAAAAGATAAAGTATAAACCCTTACTCAACTTTATATGTGTTAAAGTGCTATAGATCATCAGGGACGATGATTCACAAGGGGGGAAGTATGTTTACTTACTATTACTATGTAGGGTAAATGTGAATGTAATTTGTATTTTGATGGTGAATAAAATGTGCTTGCACTTTTTTATTGATGCATTATGAATGAATGTTATTTCATTCAAATGTTATATGAAGAAATTCATATATGTGAAATGGATGGTTATTGAATTGATATTCTAGCTTTGGAGATGTAGTACATATAATGCATATTTTGTGAACAACTAACTGCCATGAGCATGTGTTAGCGGTTGTAGGTAAATGTTCATTCCTCCAAGCGGAGGGGAAGTATCACTCAAGAGAAGATCTTGGTCAAGTAACCATTAATGTAATCTATCTGAGCTTATACACACACTCACGATAGAATGGTTGAGTCTAGTCATCATGTTGGGAGTTGGTAAGTCATCCTTAGCTGATGCGTCTACATTAGTAAGAGTCTTTTTTACTATTGAAAGCATTATTGGGTGATGTTTATCTATTTGAGTTTATGAGTTCTTCTTGTATTACTACATTTGTATTGATGATTATGACATACATAAAGTATGTGTATATATATACACATGCATGTCAAATGGATCTAATGACATGTATATGCATATGAATGTGCTTATCAATGCAATGGTAATTGTGTTTGGCTATTATGTGAATTGAATGTGTATATATATACGTATAATATATACATATATCCATATGTATATATGTATCAATACACATGTATGATGGCAAATAGACATGGCCATACAAATGTATCGATATATGTATTCATACGTATACATGTACATAGAGGCATATACTTATAGACATATACATACCCCCCACTCGCAGTGACCCCACCACCCTGCAAAGGCGGACCCCACCCGGGGGGTGGGAGGATATAGGGATGACCCCAACCCCACCAGTCTTGCTTTCATCGGGACTGACCTCCCTATTGCCACCCACCCGACCCTTCGGGACCGACCCAGCCCTTCGAGATTGACCATACTCGCCTTAGGTCAGTCCTGAAGGGCAGGGTGGTGGGGTTGGTGTTGCTTGCCTTTCATCGGCAACCGTTGGCCTGCCAAATATACATATATATATATGTATATGTATATGTATATGTATATGTATATATATATATTTATGTATATATACATACATATATATATATCTATGTATATATATATAGATATATATACATACATATATATATCTATGTATATATACATGGACATGTATGTATGCATTTGCATATGTCTGTGTGTAATACATGAACAACTTAATATGCACTCCTTCAACTCATATGGATATGCACACACACACACATGTATATGTAATGTTGTCTGTATATGTATGCATATGCATATGTGGATAATGTTACATGTCTTGTGTGTGTATGTCATGTAATGCGTAATACATATATGTGTGTGTGTATATATATATATATATCTATAATATTATATACACATAGATATATGTATATGTATGTATATATATACATACATATATATATATATATATATATATATATATATATATATATATATATATATATATATATATATGTGTAATAATATACACACATGAATAACAATAATGTATGTGTGTATGTATATACATGCATATATATATATGCTATATATGTGTATGTATGTAATATATGTACACACACACATGTAATAATAGCCAATGTTATGTGTGTGTATATATATATATATATATAAGTACATAAAGACAAAGTCCATGTTATACAATCTGGAAAGAATAATTCGACAATGCTAAAGAATGGTAAATTACAAGCTATAGATGATCAAGCCTAGATTCTTAAATTCGATGGATCCAAATTGAAACAAGGAATTGGGATAAGAGTTGAACTCATCAATCTGCAAGGTAAATCTTTTCTTGTTGCATATCAGTTACTATTTCAATTATATATACATATATATATGTATATATATACATACATATACATATACATATATATGTGTGTGTGTGTGTATATATACATATACATATATATATATGTGTGTGTGTGTGTGTGTATATATATACATATACATATATATATATGTGTGTGTGTGTGTGTGTATACATACATATACATATACATATATATATACGCATATATATACATTTACATATACATATATATATGTATATGTATATGTATATATATGTGTATATATATATATACAATCGATATCTAATAATATCACTATGTGATTACTATCTTGCTTATACTTATTTGTATATCGAATGTATACATACTTAGTTGGCATATGATATATATATAAATATATATATATATGTGTGTGTGTGTATAAACATATACATATATACATATACATTTATATTTATATATATATGTATTTGTAATATTATATATATTAATATATTAACTAATGTTTGGGAATCAACTATCATTAACAATGATAGAGGTTGATTATTTGACTTAATTGAAGGTTGATTATTTGATCCTTATGATTGTACTTTATGAGGCCGAATTTAGCTCATGTTGCCCACGCTTATAGAAGTGGGTATTCATCAAATTAATTCACAACATTAAGTCGAAATAAGGAAGAGACTTGGTTGACGCCTTTAGTGGAATCATCTTTGATTTAGTAAACTTCTTATTGCTATGTCTATGTGCTAATATCAATAGTTGTTAAAGGCATATTAAGTTGTGAACAACAAGTCATTGAAGTGGTCAAACTGATAAATGTAATTAGTCGACTCATGCCAAGACTAAATCGATGCATTCTATGTGTTGCATATTTGATATTGACCGATTCAAATACAATACAAACCACCAACTGTTGGAAAGAGAGTGAATTACCTTGGTGCCACCTAATGAAACCTATTTGTGGTAGATGTTCATTGTGTGAGCAATTCGAATTATGCTTTATCAACATGTGCTATTTTGAAATAGTCTTTCATTGTCGTCACCAAAGGAGGTCAATTTGTAGTATTTTTTGGCTAAGTATTTCCTTCTTATTGCACCACCTTTTAGTTGTATAGAATGAGTGGTGTTGCATGGTGACTGCTGTCAACACCCATGCCTAATCTGTAGGATGGAAAGTGTCTTTCGACTATATAAATAGGAGTGCAAACTCACTTGTTTGGGATGCATCCCATATGCTTTATACATAGTATTTTATACATTTTTCTCTATAATTCATAGTTGCAATATTCTGTTTATTTGAGAGAGAAAGTTAAGAGTATTTGTGAGGGCATTATTATTATGAGTGAAGTATATCGTCAACTTGAGAGAAGGGAGTTATTGTGGCATAATTGAAGGAATCAAGTTTGAGCTAGTTATTGTTGTGGGAAACTGATTACTGACAATCAATTGGATAAGAGAAAATAGGCATGAGGATATTTCTTCTTTTATTGTTTAGTTTTTGAAAGATTGTTCTCGATGGTTATTTGAATTTTCTATTATGAGTACTTGCATTTAGGGAAGATAGTAATGCTTTGAAAAGGAATTAGAAGCTATTGTGATGTTTTTATGATGTGCTTGTATGTACTCCATAATAGGAGGGTTATGTTTATCATAAGTATTACATACTAGATATGATTAGACATGAGTGGCATATGTGTTACTCTTAGCTAGGTTATTGATTTAACTAGAATAGCTTGTGTTTACTCCTAGGATTGTTTATGCAGTATGGGAGGGAGCTTGTGTATTTACTTTGTTAAGTAGATTTATTCCAAGTTAGTAGAAATGGTGATAGGTTATCTTTGGGGTGATATATTATCCATCGAAGGAAGAACCTATGCGTAGTTTATGATGGCCTTAAGTCAAATTGGCCTTGAGTATTGTATGTGATAGAATGACCATTCAAAATTCTGAATGAGAACACTTTGGCCAAAGTAGTGTGACTGCCTCTGGCTCCACTGTTAGTTCACCGTGATCCACTATTACATGCTAGTTATAGATTGTGGGTTTACAAGTTCTAGTTATGTAGGACACATCACTATGCTTAGTTGGTTGTCATTATTTGGTTACTCTACCAATCTCTTCATCAAAGGGAATGGACATCTATCAAATGATAGATGTGTGAGGGACTAAATATGAGTCTGTGGTTGGCAGAAAGTGCTTGAGTGATGCTTCTCCTCCATAGCAGGTGACAAAAGAACCAAGATTTGAAAGGAAGGATCCTGGACTGTCATTAAGCTATTTGTTCTAAAGCTCGTTTGAGCTATGTATGTAATTGTATGCATTGTTATATTATTGTAACTTGTGAAATTATTGTAATGAAATGGAATCCTATATTGTATATTGCTATGGCATCTTTGTACATATATTCTCAATAAAGAAAGAAAAAGTTTATTGCAATGGCTTGTTACATAGTTTATTTACTCACACTGAAAACTTAGGAAATTTTTACTTCTAAATAAGGATTGGAATGTTACAAATACATAGTTAACTACATCCAACAAACTGATAATAGCATCTCGATCATAACCATTAAGAACAAGAATCCTCAATTTGTAGTTACTACATGTAGATTCAAAGTGACTCTGCAAGGGCCCATTTTTAAATCCCAACCAAAGAATCAATATAACCTCTTGGATCATCTAGGGAAAACCCCTACTTAGATATCCATTCTTGAACTTCTACATATATTGCTTGAGCACAAGGTGATCCTAGATAAAACTTTACAAGATTCTTCAGTTCCCACAGACCTAAATGTTAATCAATTTCAAGCTATGGTAGGGTATTCAGATACCACGCACCATGTCACTTTCATCCAACATGATCTCTCTTCGTAGAATCCCAACCATGATGATCCCATGCATCTTGAGGCATTTATCAAAGAACACAAGATCAAATGAGTTATGATGGATAGCGAAGCAAGCTTGAACATTTGTACACTAAAATTGGTTACCATAATGGGATTCTTTGAAGTGTGTATAGATACATTAAAAAGGATCATCATAAGAGTATATGATGATGTAGAGCATTCTTCTAAGGGCATTATTGTCCTTCCCATCAGAGTTGGTCCTGCTATTCAAGATATGGTGTTCCAAGTTTTAGACCTGGACCTTCCTTACAACCTTCTCATTGGTCGTCCATGGATTCATGCTATGAAGGTCATTGCCTCCACGTACCATCAATGCTTGAAATTCCCTTAGAATGGGATCAAAATTACCATATAAGGTGACCCTGATCCTTTCTAGTATTACAATAATTTGAAAGGGACTCCTAAACATCAAGTACCTATCAATATGGAAGCCTCACCATCCACCTCATCCCACTACATTAGTCCCAAATTATTATCCAAATCTCCATTTCCACCTTTATCATTTCTTGAGAACAAGGTCTAGGTCCAAGACAATGGATGCGAAAAATACAACATTGAGAACTCATACTGCATTAGTAAGTTTCCAACCTCACCAAAATCTTATGGTAAGTCACATCCTATTCAAAATAATCCTAAGGTCATCATTCAATATCAACCTCCCACTACTTTCACTAAGTGGGGTGAACTAAGCAAAGAATCTATAGATGAAGACCTCTCTACTTGGATTTACACAGATGAGGAGGAAAAAATACATACTCAGTTACCAATTGAACTGTATGGTAAAGGTATTGTTATCATGAAACATAAAGGTTATGTGTTCAGAAAATGTGTCTCAACCTTGCAATTATATAAGGTTATATATACACACACACACACTGATACGTTTAATATACAATGAGAGCACGGGTTGGAGGGAGGAGTGGAATGTGTTAATAACATTAACATTTTTTTGTTAACAAAAACTCCTAAATGATAGACATACATTAAATTAATGATATATTATAAATTTGGACCATTAATTAATATTAGGTTTTAGATCTAATGGTAGATATTTTGTTGGCTTATTTTTCCCTAGAAGGTAACCTTATTTTATGGGGGTGTTGTACTATGATTGTAGATCATGATGTATTCTGTGAGTTTGATAGTGGTTGTGTTGTCTCTGGATCTCTAGTGGTGATACTCCTATGAGAAGCTTTCTCTACAAGTATATTGTAATCTTTGTGATTTCTGAATAATATATTGGGCAACTTTTGGAGTGTGGGGTTTTCTCCTAATAGGGTTTTCCCCACGTAAATCATTTTGTTGTGGTATACATGATATTTATGAACTTATTTATGTTTAATTTTATGCAACAGTTGAAAAGATTTGTAAAAGTTTTGCATTATTCTCCTCTCAAAATTAGGGTAGGAAGTTGTGAGTTGTTGGGTTTTTTGAACTAATCCATATTTGAGTGGGGGCTTGTGCAAAATCCACTTTGTGATCTTGTTGCAAGAATTTTCAGATGGCAAGTTCATCAAGGAAAATAGAGGTGGATAAATTTTTTGGAAATAATTTTGAGATACGAAAGCTGAAGATGGAGGATCTATTGATAGATCGAGATCTGTGGGATGTTGATGATAAAGTTTCAAGGCTTGAAGATCCTATTTTGGCTGCTCAATATGATTTTATGAACCAAAAATCCAAGGGTCTAATCAGACTATGCTTGGTAGAATTTTTTTAATCAATGTCCATGAGGAGACCTCTGCACAAAAACAATGGAAGAAGCTTGGTGAGATGTATCAAGCCAAATCTTTAGTGAACAATATTTTCTTGAGGAAGAAATTATATTCCTTGAGAATGGAATAGGATGGATGAATCATAGAGCACCTAGAAACATTCAATATGTTGGTGGATCAATTGGCATCAGTCGGTGTCAAAATGGATGAGGAGAAATATCAGATCTTGCTTTGTTCTTTGCCTGATTCGTGGGATTCCCTTGTTATGGCTATTGACAGTACTTATGTTATCTTGAAGATTGAAGATATGGCAGGTTCTTTTCTTTTTAAAGAAATGAGGAGGAAGATATCCATCAGTTCCAAGGAATCCCTGAGTGTTTGTGGAAGACATAAGGAAAAACACAAGAAGAATGAGAAATGTGATAAATCCAAGTCCAAGGGGAGATCTAAATCTCTTAAAAATTCCAAAGTTATTTGTTGGAACTATGATAAGCCTGGACATATTCGTAAGGATTGCAAAGAAGAAAACAAGAAGAAAAAGAAGAGATTTGATTCTGATTTTGAGTCTGAGAAGGAAGATGGTGACACATTCATTGTAGCTTTGGAAACTTGTGTAGGTAATGATGCATGGTTAATTGAATCAAGTGCATCTTTCCACATGACCTTTAATAGAGATTGGTTTTCTGAATATGAAGAATTTCATGGAGGTAAGGTGTACTTGGGTGATGATTCTTATTTAAATATTGTTGGTCGTGGTAAAGTTAAAAATAGGTTTCCTAATTATAGAATAAAAAGGATTATTGGTGTGTTGCATATTATTGGATTAGCATGAAATTTGTTATTTGTGAGCAAACTAATAGATGCAGATGTGCAGGTAATATTTTTTGATGCAAGATGTAAGATGGTTAGGGGTTTTATGGTGATTGATTGAGGTTTCAGATATGGCACATTATATAAGCTTGATGCATGCACTGTTGAGTGCAATAGTACTTTTATGAAAAACAAGTCTATAGAAGAGGTGAGGGTTTCTTCTTCAACAAATGGTCATGGCTTCTGGGTACTCAAGGGTGCTTTTTCTTTTGAATCAAAGTTACCTATAGATAAAACTATGTTATGGCACTAGAGACTTGGCCATATTGGAGAAAAGGGTCCAAGGACCTTGAAAAATAAAGACCTTGTTGAAGATTTGTCTAATTGTAATCTTGAATTTGATTTATGTGAGCATTAGATTTATGAAAAATAAAACCGTGTTCAATTTTACTCAAGTTCCCATAAATCTTGTGGTTTATTATATCTTATTCATTTTGATGTGTTTGGTCCTGTATACGTTCCTTCAATTAGAAAATCCACATATTATTGTAGACATGCAAATTACATTATGCATTCGATCATTGAGTCAAATTAGATGTAGCATTAGGACCATTCATCAATTAATCAAGTGCGTTTTCATCCATTCATTTATCAAATAAATCTTATCATTTAACCTTCATCTTGCATCATCCATTTAATTAAATAAATCAGGAGCCATTTAAATCAAATCTTAAATCATATTTCATCCTTTTCTGATTTAAATAAATCAAATATTAAGTCCAAAATGTCAACTCACCTAATGAAATGAGAGCAATCATCATCTAATCTAATCTAATACTAATCACATCCCGCATTATCTAGATCAGCCGCTTGCACAATAAATCAATTTTATTGATTTATTAAAACACTCATTTTTCCCTCAACGACCAAGAAACAGGGCATTTATTGCTTTTCTTGTCCCCTCTCAAAATTTATGACAAATTTGAATTCAAAATTTCCCCTCTTGGGCACTCTTCCCAAATCTTGCACACACATCAACTAATCACATGATGACAAGTGTCCTCAGCTCATTGGCTTGTTTTTGATCCCACATTGGTCCCTCTTCAACACTTGGCATTTTGAAAATCTTTAAATACAAGCTTCATCTTTGAGCAAATCCTCCACAACTTTTATGCAAGGTTACTCTCTTAATTTGAGAGCTCATCTTGCTCATCATCTCCATTTGCATTTCATCATTTTAGCTATTGATCAAGGATTGGGAAAGGGTCACTAGCACATGTGACACCAATCCAATATGAGATAGTTTGCATCATGTTTTCTTATGCTTTTGCTTTAGATCCTTTGTCATTTGTTTGCATTTTGAACATGATGTGTTATTTCATAAGGATGTTGAATATCTTAATTTGTTGTTGATCATTCCACTTGCATTATCTAGATCTAGCCACTTGCATTTTCATCCATTCATTAAATAATCTCAAGGTCATTTATCAAATAAACCTTATCATTCAACCTTCATCTTGCATCATCCATTTAATTAAATAAATCAGGACTTCATTTAAATCAAATCTTAAATTATATTTCATCATTTTCTGATTTAAATAAATCAATTATCAAAGTCTTGAAAGTCAAATCATCTAATCAGCATAATCATCATCTAATCCTAATCTAATGTTAATCCCATCCCACTTGCATTATCTAGAATACACTAAGCAAAGATAACAAATTGGACCCCACACATGTGCTTGATATCTTTTGGTCATATTGGTCTTTTGATTGCTCTTAGAGAAAAGTGTGTTCTTCAATACCTTGGCCTAGTAAACAAAGTCTCTCTAAGTCTCTTAGGATCATCAAAACTTTCATCTATCTTCCAAACATTCATCAATCCATCTCACCAAAACAACTTTAGATCTTTGCAAACATCATTCTAGACTTGGGTACATCCTTAAACCAAATCAAAGTCAATTGTTTAATTAGGTGTGTGGGAATGCATCCTTTCTCATACATCTAATTGAATTAGCAAACCTTTTGAACAAGTTCATCCTAAAGATAACATCCAACATCTTAGGGTTTACAAGTTCATCATCCACATCAAACAATCAAAATCAAAATCCCTAAGTCTAGCATTGATTCAAAGTTCCTAAACGTTCAACACTCATATCATTTTCACCTTTCATCCTTCATCTCGTCATTGATCCTAAGAACCTTAGAGGTCACTTTCATAACAAAGTCAAAACACAAGAGGAACATGGAATATACACTTGATCCATACATCTTGAGTAATCTAAATCAGTTGAATCTTCAAAGCCTTGCAATGCCTATCAATTATCAAAGTCCATGCATAGGATCATTTCCTTCGACAAATGTCAATAGACAACAAGTGTGAGTATGCCAATCAAAGTTTGGAACACATTTCCCAATGATAGATCAAATCAAACCTACAAATCCATCCCGAAAATCAAAGCATGAGTCTTCAAGCGAGCAGCGATCATTTCCACCAAATCCCTACAAACCAAATGTGGATGTACCAAGTGGAAGTTTTGAAACATGAATCTAACTTCGGAAACTTTGGAAAAATGATTCCCAATACCAACAATGTTCATCCTATCATGCCGAAATCTGAACATCATCCCAAATCAGAACATTATCCAAAGTCAATTTTCCCATAATCCCATTCAAAAACCGCAAGTAGGCATCCTAAATCCGCTTAAACAAGAGCCAAATCAACTATCTCAAGTGAGTCAAGATCAAAATCAAGAACAAATTTGGCGAGATCAAATTGCGGAACTTTCCAAAATAGTTGAGGCATTGCGCCAAGGGAAATCTCCACCACCATTACCCACATCATTCCTTGGTTTAGGGCTTCCCCCTTTACCTAACACCAATCAATCCACCCAAATCAATCCACTTAATGTCAATCAAACCATCACGTCAAATCCTTCGAGTATACCATCGACATCACACCAATGGATGGTATCTAATCAAACAACATTGATCCCAAATCAAAATTTGGTCTCTCAAGGACCTATCACCTCGGTCACTCCAACCATCACTATCCCTTCAATCATTCCAAACGCCACTATCACATCTCAACCCCTCACTAGCATGATCGCTCCGAGAGTATCTCAAACACTTGTCACTGTCAAACATGATTCTCATCCACCACCACCCCCACCACCAATTTCCACCACATCAATCCAATACGACACGACATTACAAGCTGCTTTTCAAAAGGGATTCCAACAATATCTAGCCATGCAACAAGCAACACAAGCTCAACAAGTGCAACAATCCTTTCAAGTTGCCCAAGCCTCTCAAGCTACCCAACCAACACGAGCACAAACACAAAAGATGACAACCTTCCTTGAAAATGGGGATCAAGATCAATCCATCTAGGCATTGAGTACAGTTTGCTAATCCAATGATCAAATGGGCTTATATGTCAAGAGAATCACTCTTGAATCCGATCAAAATCCCACCAACAAACTCAGGCAATGAACCCAATTCAAAGAAATATCAACATCCTTGACTCTATGGTGAAGAAATTCTAATCTCTCCATAGCAACTATGAAAACAATGATCAAGAAACCTCTCCATCGAGGAGCACATTGAGGATGTATCTACACAATCCGATAATCAACTCACCATACATCAAGAGCCACTTTTTAGTGATCTCTTTCAAGGAGTGTTAGGACTATTTGATCCAATTGACATAATGCATGATCAGTTGACCAATGATCATATTGAAAATGTCTCTACATTGCCTTATGAGTTAGAGGACATATCTCAAGAAGTTATTCCAAAGCAAGATCAAAATCTTTCACTAAGGTCTAGCAATGG